>NQII01008671.1:30207-65668 GCA_002778355.1 Clitarchus hookeri | reverse complement strand
CAACAAATATATTCATCCAGGAGCGACCGTACGTCACTATACGTCACTATGGTAATGTAACGGTGCACCGTCCTGCTGGAAAAAGAAAAAAAATCAATCTTCATTGGACAGACATACCTCACCACACGGTTAATACAGGAAGGTTAACTGCTTGCTCTACCACAATACGTGGATTTTCATCGGCCCAAAACACATTTGTGGTGGTTGACAGTTCTATTCATTTAAAAGGTTGTCTAATCGAACCTAACAATCACGTCAGTAAAATGTTCATTGTCGTTGCATACGTTCACAATCCTCTCACAAAAATCGACAGGCCTGTTTGGGTCGTCTTCTACATAGCATGAAATAACGAGGTAATGTAGGGCTTCTTCTTTACTTGCTTTAAAAATGTGATGTGCACTTTATTTACTGACATCTGACTCACGCGCAGCTTGTCGTGTACAGACTTCGACCTCTCAGGTGAATGTGTGTAACCCAGCCCCCAAACTTCCTTCGTTAGATGTCGTTCTTTTCCTGCTGCGCCATCCTTTCTTCACATCACACGTAGTTTCGTCTCAAACTTGTTTCGTAATTGTGTCATTGTTACACGTGACGGTGTACCTGAGTCATGTTCTTACATTTCCGACAACACTTTAAAATGCACTTGCGATGCTCCAAAGAAAACCGTGTCACCTCCGTCGTTTCTCTGCAGTTGTAATGTTGCCGCTCGCGGCTGCAAGCGGAACTGACGACAGCAGAATGCCTACTGAGAGTGCCACAAGTTCTGGCGGCTCACATCCCTGGACTCCGGCACTTGTACCACCGGCACGGCCCAGCCGGTGGCAGCCGATACTAGTAACGGCCAGGACGTATACAAACTGTTGAAAAGATATTCGTCACCCACCGTAAAACGCGCAACTGATTATACGGGAGACTAATATTTTTTTAGCACGGCATCAGGCTGCGCGCGCAGCTACCTCTCCCTTCACCGGCCGCTTCAGCGCTCACCGTAAATTCACCCGCCAGCAGTTATGGCGCTAACAGTCGACGCCTTTGCGCTCGCACACATCCAACGTTGCCGTAGCATCAGATACACGCCGTCCCATCAGATTGTCTTAAACAGTTTCTCTGCTATCAGCGTACAAATAGTGTAAACAATAATTTGGGACAACACAATTTTTAATGTTCTGTGTTTGGCATTAACTTCTAATATATTTTACATTCAGGTAAGTTTAGTAATATTTAGTACATATATTTTATTTTAAAATTTTAGTTTATTTTATAGGACGTTTTATAACGTCAGTTAATATATACCAAATCAAATTTTGATAATACTGTTATTGAAACGATTTCCGCATTCAAGTGATTTCTAACGTGTAGAGTTAAAAAATTGTATTTATTTATTTAGGCCTGTTTGCAGGCAGATTTACTTCAACAACTTAAAAAGTATTTTGAAACATGAAATACAATTATTAAGAAAGGAATAATGTATGCTAAAAATAATAAATTGTACGGTTAATTTTTTTATTTTAAAAATAGCGAGATCTGTTTGGAAGCATAAAAAAAAGAGCGCGTGTAACTCAGTACACGTTACAGAAGTGAAACTTCTTTGGCGATTATTAGGTATACAACATAGCTCTCTCTTTTTCTCTCTGGCCGAGTGCAGATCTTCCGTCTTTTTTGCGTCACAAATGTTGCAAAACGTTTCATTTTATATGACCTTGTAATTTTACTCTCATCGCTCCCAAAGAAGTTTCCCTTTAAAAAAAACATTATTTTCAACTGCGGAAAGTAGGAGCTATGCTTCCTTGGCTTGACATTTTGTTGAACCGACAAAAACTATCAGTAACTATAATTTAACATAAAACACGTAATTGGTCGAGCGCTTGTTGAAGGTAGTGTTATATAGTGATGTATAGTTCAGGCTGTCAACAAATGTAAGAAAATATTATTTGATGTCATATCTTCTTTTTGCAATTTCGCGTGAAATGATAAGTTAGAAAAAATTCACTAAGGAATAAAATTTCTTTTACCAAACTTATCTACCATTTGTACTTTATTTTCATATTATTTTAATTAAATAATTCCTAACAATCATAAAAGTGATAGCGTGAATGTTTGATGCTAGCAGTGCCTTCGCGGTATGCCGAGGCGTACGTGATAAACTGTGAAAAATTTGTACAAATAACTTAAATGTACAAATATTATAAACCTGTCCCAGAGCATAAAATGAATTCCTGAGACATTTCTGTCCTTATAGTCTATTTGTGGTTTCTTCGCACTTTTTTAATCAAATCTTTGAAAATTCACCTCATGCACGACGTTCCTGGTGGTTTCTATGCATTACATCTCTCACAAGCGTTTTATACATGTGCTAACATACAAGTACTTTTTGAGTTGAGTTGCACAACAGGAAATAAAAATCTTTGAGTACTTTGAGCGATTTGGGCGGCTCTTAACAACGAGGTCTTGAGAGCCGATGAGGGTGAAATGAGGTGAGAATGGAGCAGCGCCGAAATGCAAAGGGGGGAGAGCAGGAGATGCCCGACAAAACCCGCCGACCAGCGGCATCGTTAGGCACGATTCCCAGTTGCGAAAATCCGTAGTGAAGCGGCCGGGAATGAACCCGATTCGCCTTGGTGGGAGGCGAGAAGTCTAACCGCTCAGCCACCGTGGCCCCGCATGCGTACCAGATTTTCTCTATTTATTATGTTTAAAAAAACCTGGTTATAATGATAATAATCATGAATCAAATATAAAATAACTTCGTAACTAAGTAAAATCTTTCTCTTTTATTATTCGTATAGCTTGAAATTTTAATTAAAAGTTACCTTTTGGAACACTGCGTACCTAGCGGCGGAAATGTTTTCCTTATGCCAAACTCTTTAATAGGACATCACGTTTTGTTTTCCTAATCCGAGTAGAATAAACCTTTAACTCGGTCAAGCTTTGCTTGCGTGAGGCGGAGAAATGTGATGGACGCATAACTTAAGCAGGTCTTCAGAAAATTTGGAAGTAACCACGAATTAACTATGCCAGTGGTTCATTNCGCACGCAAGTCTTCCTCCACCTTTTACCTTCGCCAGAGCCTGCGATCTGACGAGTGTAAATATTGGTCCGTTCCCTGGCGAACGGTTTGCTCTCCGCCCGCCAGTGTAAACAATCCGGCCTGGGGTGTGGCCATCCTGTTCGAGCCGCGCGCAGACAAACCAACCCCTTCTTCTAAGCGTTTATTCTAAGTTATTCGATATTTTTTTCGTATCCGGTAAGTTTAGAAAGCTCTCGAGACGAATAAAATCTTCGAGAAAGGCAATTTCGTTTTCCAAGTCGTAATTCGTTACAGCCCTCTCCGAGCCTTCGGCAATGTTCCGGGTTTTAGCTAGCGAAAGCAAGATGACAACACTATGCACATGAACTTTAACTGCATTACGAGAGTTTGTTTATAAATTATGAATACTTAAGCTTGAAAACACTAATANCTATGCACATGAACTTTAACTGCATTACGAGAGTTTGTTTATAAATTATGAATACTTAAGCTTGAAAACACTAATAAACCAAAGCAGTAAAGCCCCTAAAATATTTTGTTTGCTTTTAGCGTGTTTTAAATATTGGTGTTAAATAAATAATGTATACTAGGGAAAAGGTATATTTCGTTCGTCAAGTGCGTCAAATTTGCTGACGACATCGTACTATTTTCTAACTCTGGCTGGACGTGTGATGTATTACACGTAGGTATGCTTTAATTTCGTACGCACTGTGTTGAAGTGGACTCGCATGTGCGCCAGTAAGAGAGAGCAGACAGAAGTTTGGTTGTCACATGCACGAAGATTTTTCTCAGTGACCGTTTTGCTGTTTGGTTGCAAGCTATTTACGAACATGCTGTTTCCTTTGTTATTTATAGTAACAATATTATAAAATAAGCGATGGACAACAAAGTAGACGCTATCGTGTTTCTNCTATGCACATGAACTTTAACTGCATTACGAGAGTTTGTTTATAAATTATGAATACTTAAGCTTGAAAACACTAATAGACCAAAGCAGTAAAGCCCCTAAAATATTTTGTTTGCTTTTGGCGTGTTTTAAATATTGGTGTTAAATAAATAATGTATACTAGGGAAAAGGTATATTTCGTTCGTCAAGTGTGTCAAATTTGCTGACGACATCGTACTATTTTCTAACTCGGGCTGGACGTGTGATGTATTACACGCAGGTATGCTTTAATTTCGTATGCACTGTGTTTAAATAGACTCTCGTGTACACAGGTAAGAGAGAGCAGACAGAACTTTGGTTGTCACATGCACGAAGATTTTTCTGTGACCGTTTTGCTGTTTGGTTGCAAGCTATTTACGAACATGATGTTTCCTTTGTTATTTATAGTAACAATATNGTGACCGTTTTGCTGTTTGGTTGCAAGCTATTTACGAACATGATGTTTCCTTTGTTATTTATAGTAACAATATTATAAAATAAGCGATGGACAACAAAGTAGACGCTATCGTGTTTCTAGTCGATTGTATTAATATCAATATGATATGAATATTCACTCAATTATTTTCAAGAGAAAGTAATTTTGTTGTAAACTACCAATAATTATTTACAGTTTACGAACTACATTGTTCAAAGGAATTTTTTTTTATTTTATAAATCAGTGTTTATGTTTTCGTATTTAATTATTAACAACTGTAATAAAATAATAAATACCCTCACAATAGCCAGACTACACTGAACTGTCCGTGATTGCGGCACACAAATGTGAAGAGTTCATTTATTGGCACAGAGTTACACAGAGCGTGTCAAATAAAGTATGGTCCGATGGCAAACGTAATGCAGATGTACACGTGTTTATAGTTTAACTTGTTCCCAAACAATAACGCGAATTTCGCAGGTCTCTAGTGATCGGGTAAAAGCTTGATGACCTGAAAATTACATCAAACAACGCGCGCATCCATCGCTTACTGGAGATAAGATCCCAAACATTCTCTCAAATTTGTACCTAGAGTCTTACAGCGCCTCTTCTTAGCGCAAGAGAATAGAAATAAAATACTCTCCGTAGCTTTTTTTTTACGTCTAATACGCTGCNATTTGTACCTAGAGTCTTACAGCGCCTCTTCTTAGCGCAAGAGAATAGAAATAAAATACTCTCCGTAGCTTTTTTTTACGTCTAATACGCTGAAATGCAGTTCACAAACGCAGGTAGATCATATAGAAAAGTATATTTTGTTTAAGTAAATTTCTTCTCCCAGTAAATGTTGAGGATTTCTTTCCAGCGTTCTGGTGTAATCAATATGCTCATGACAAATTTAGAGTTAATAAAGTGATTAAATCAAAAATGTAATTATTTGTTTCCGAAAATGTTTGACAATGCCTTAAAAATTGAAATTTTAGTAGACCTTATCAATTTGTGATAATTCATCTCAAAACATTTTTATTAAATAAGTACGAAACATAGTATATTAAACGCTGTTTACTTACTTCAGTATCTGCCACCTTGAGAGCGTTTTGCAGCATTAAATGAGGGTGTCAAGAAACAAATGTAGTTCAAAATTTGCTGGGAGACTCGTGTCACTTGATACTTGTGAATATACAAGCGAAACATATAAACAACCGCCTTTACCGCGACCTCCAGCCGCACGCGANCCGCCTTCACCGCGACCTCCAGCCGCACGCGACAGTAAAATTATGTCACTGTTCAGCAACGTGTTAGAACGCAATTCGCCAATCAGCGCCTATGGTAAGGGTGGCACGTGACCAGTTGTCTTTCATAACACTCAAACTCAAATCCACTTCCGTCATTGGATGTTCTAAGTGACACGCGTCTTAGTCGTCTGCCAGCGAATCACAGACGTTCAGTATCGGAGTAACCTAATTCCGATTGGCCAGTCAAGTAAGAGAATGTCTTCTCTCACGCACACACACGTCGCCAAAAAGAAAAAGAAAACTGCTGGTATGCCCGTAGGGTATAGAAATCTTGTATGGGAAGAAGTCTTTTCGAGAAATTCGGGTGTCCCTACCTACAGTCTAATCGCGGTTCCTTCACACTTTTTGAATCAAACCTTTGAAAAATCTCCCCATGTATGACGTGTTTGGTTGTTTTCTAAATATGTCATGCATCGCAAGCGTTTTATATTTGTGTTTACATCAAACAACCTTATTTGTGGTTAAATTAAACTTTTATTTCATCTGCGAATTATAATATTTCATTAATAATTAATATGAATAAAAACGGGGATAAATAAGTGTGNACAGTAAAATTATGTCACTGTTCAGCAACGTGTTAGAACGCAATTCGCCAATCAGCGCCTATGGTAAGGGTGGCACATGACCAGTTGTCTTTCATAACACTCAAACTCAAATCCACTTCCGTCATTGGATGTTCTAAGTGACACGCGTCTTAGTCGTCTGCCAGCGAATCACAGACGTTCAGTATCGGAGTAACCTAATTCCGATTGGCCAGTCAAGTAAGAGAATGTCTTCTCTCACGCACACACACGTCGCCAA
Source organism: Clitarchus hookeri (assembly GCA_002778355.1). Lineage (NCBI taxonomy): Eukaryota > Metazoa > Arthropoda > Insecta > Phasmatodea > Phasmatidae > Clitarchus > Clitarchus hookeri. Next base: position 59,186 of record NQII01008671.1, on the reverse strand, counting down.
AAAGAAAAAGAAAACTGCTGGTATGCCCGTAGGGTATAGAAATCTTGTATGGGAAGAAGTCTTTTCGAGAAATTCGGGTGTCCCTACCTACAGTCTAATCGCGGTTCCTTCACACTTTTTGAATCGAACCTTTAAAAAAATCTCCCCATGTATGACAACATGTCATGTATCGCAAGCGTTTTATATTTGTGTTTACATCAAACAACCTTATTTGTGGTTAAATTAAACTTTTATTTCATCTGCGAATTATAATATTTCATTAATAATTAATATGAATAAAAACGGGGATAAATAAGTGTGTTGGTAATGTCTCGTAAGAAATAGTTCTTATCAAACTGGTAGCGCGCTCGAGTGCGGTGCGCTGTCCCTTTTGTTGTAATTTTCTAGACTCGGTTAAGCTTTGTTTGCATGAGGCGGAGGAATATCCTGGAAGTAGAACTTCATCAGGGCTTCAGAAAATATGGAAGTAACCGTGAACGCCTTGTAGCGACCTACTCACCAGCCGGCAGCCCAGCTAACAGGGACTTTTTCCCAGCACTCAGCAGCCAATCAGACACAGGACCTGCTCCCAGAGATTCGCGCAGCCGATCGGAGATTGGGTAAGCCCACATCAAAGGAACCGCCACGGCGTTTCGCCTCTGTGTGCTCGCCTGTTCTGTGCTGCCGACACGGGTGGCTGCTTGTCCTCTGCGTCTGCGGGTTCGAACCTCGCGTCGAGGCTCCCGGAGGTGCAGGAAGGTCTTCGTGCCTGGCCCCGCGCATGAATATGCATTGCCAGCTTTGAGATGCCTCGACCAGATAGATATTCCAGATAAGCATACATGAATAAATAACCNCAAATTTATTCATCAGGATACGTGAGTCCATGGTTATTAAAATTCATAACTTGGCTTTTCCTTCGTGTATTATTTTATATAAAGTTTTAACTACAAAGTTAATATTTTTGTGACGTTTTATGATACCTTTTTGTGGTATAAATTTATATACCACACATGTTTTATAACACGTGCGTTAAACATTATACAAGTTACATTTTTTAAAACAAACGTAAATAAACAAAAAATATAATTTAAAAAATAATGTTCATGCAATCTTGTTGTAGAACGAAAACTTCAAATAATTAACTAAATATTCTATATATGTCTTTACAACGGACATTAAATAATTTAAAAAAATAAATTAAGACCATTTAGGGATAGAAAATTGCTAAATAAATAAAGTGTAAAAATGGTCTTGGAAGTCCCGCTTACTTGTCCTGTAAAATGCGTTGCAGTGTGTTGTTGAAGTGCTCAATTTTAAATAAAATCACTGAAATATTACTTTAACCCTTTAACATATGCATTAATTTTTAATTTCATATTTTGCAAAAGAGGAAATTCACGGCGTTAAAAGTACTAACGAATTTCGTATAAGAACTGACACTTTGGAACCTGCGGAAAGGAGTTCTGTAGATCCATGGCATAAGAAGCGACCAATTACAAAGCACTTGGTGTGACACAGCAACCAATAACATTGCTCAGGGTAAGGCGCTGTCGGTTTTAATGTCAGCGTCTGACCCTGGATAGCAACGACCGTGATTTCACCTATTCTGCAACATATCAGGCGTGAGGCGCCCGTCTACCTGGAACTTTTCCCCACGTTTAGACCGAGAAGCGCGGGAGTGATAAGGGCGACACTGCCACGCGCATCAAGTACGCTATCGCCGCTAAGCGCAAGGGCGTGCAGTGTTCTCGTCGTGCTGCGTGTACCTATGGGACTTTCAGCGGTGACCATATTATTTTATTAGTGGGAAGTCTTTAGGAAGGTTCAGTGCAGGCGCCTATAGTAGTTTTGTATGTATCTGATGCGTGCATTTTGAGCTACAGCGCCTTGGAAAGGCCGTTTTTAGCGGTTTTGGAGTACTCTGAATTGATGTTTCTAACGTACGTGATATTTTGAAAGTACTTAACAGCTCTCGTCTGAAGTGTGTGTTCTTTTCGTAGATCAGCACGTTGGACGCACGCTTAATAGTTTCGTTGAAAAACGTGTATTTCGAACACTCTGCAACGCAGTTCAAGCGCCAGATAGGCGGGCGCCTTAAGGGGTTAAAGACATGACGTATACTGTTCCGGAGTGATTCAACATGGTCGCAAATAACATTTCCAGACTGATTATACGAGAACCATACTAATCCCACTTAAGCCTCTACGCCACGATGGAAGATTCCATGCAAGCCTGCATGGCCGCTTGCATGGAAGGTTGTACGGAATATTTGGCCATCTGCTGGCCGTTTTCCTGGACGTTTTCGTAATTGGTCGTGTGCAATTTTCGATGGAAGTTTTCCTACAAGGTTGAAATTTTTACTAATCAGAGAGAGAGAGAGTGGTAGAGTAATTTTGTTAATTTTGTTTGGAGAAAGAGATTAAACACTAAAACTACGAAAATGTTTACTGATTCCAAAACAGTATAATGTAAAAATTAGGGTAAACACTCGTGTTTATTCAAAACAAAAGTTCCAGTTGTAACAACAAAACGATTAGACTCTGTGCATGAACGCATAATGCTGGAGTCGTGAGCGAAGATTGTTCCTGAACCACAGTTGCAGAAGTAAAATAAATAATAAATGCACTCGTCTTTACTTGTGCGGCAGCAAGTATAGTTCGATAGGTTATTCAAAAGAACCCTCCATAACTGTCTGCGTGTAGGCTCGGGTGGCAGGTCTCGTGGAAGATTCCACCCGAGCTTGAACAGAAAATTTTATCGTGACATACAGGATTTCCCACCGTCCTATTGATTCATGCCACATCTGAAACGTTTATTCCACTCAATAAAGTTGATTATAGTCCATTCACGGTAAAGTGAGCACTATTAAAAGGCCCTCCCAACATTCATAGTAATTATTTTTTTTTTTTTTCATTTTATCGCGATTTCAGGCGTTAACTTTTGAGAGATTTAAAATGTACACATGGTTTTTCATGGCAATGTTATACTAATGATTGGTGAAAGGATACAAATAAGCAGAAAGGAATTTATATATTACGGCCTTAAAAAAGTGCTCACTTTACCTTGAACAGCCTATACTGACTGGCTCTCAGCCAGTGCAGTGCCGAGCTGATTTTATCCCAATCAAATATAATTTCACTTGTAGCAGGTAGCCTAATTCAATATATATTGCTCATTTCAGTTGTTATTCAACGCTTATTATTTTATTCAGGATAATTACTGTTGTTGTGCTGCAAATTTCTTTGAAACTCTTGACAAGCATTAACACAACCATAAAACTACATCCGCACGAATTTTGTTTTTTTAGCATAGCCCGGGTTACGCTCGGGTATAGTGCTCTGGGCGATGAGTCATTCTGTGACAAAAACAGCAACGAACAACGTCGTTACTAAAAATAAAAAAGCAGTTGTATAAACCTCAATAAGCAATACAGAGCATTTATAGTGCCCAACTGTCACCAAGACAGCAGGATTGTAATGTAATTTACGGAGAAAGGAATGGACATTCAGTAAATGCGTGCAGGTACTAGCGGATACCATCTTAGAAGAAGCAACCATCTCACTAACAGCGACAAGGAATTAGAAAGTGCTGTTTCCGACTGTCCTAGAACTGGCAGCAGGAATCGACACTAGGCCGCAGAGTAGATAAGTAGACAGAGACGAAATGGCGTTGCTGTTCCTCTGATCGGCTGTGCGAGGCCTTGGAAGCGGGCCTTGTTTCTAATTGGCTACTGCATGCTGTGAAAAGTTCACTACTGGCTGAACTGCCGCATGACGAGTAGAATACGAGGTGCTGATTGGCGAAAATCACTCCAAAATTTTGCTGGCTGGTGACGCCGTTTTGCTGGCGTGTGCGGCTGGAGTTTGCCGTGTAAGAAACTGTTTCTCTTCTGTTTTTGTAACCACTCTGTGCCTAGGTGCTGTCGGAGAGGACACGACAAAGAGACGCTAAGGGTCAAGTAACACGGTATATAATTGTAGCAGTGGCTTTACTAACTCGCCCGTACTAAACGAGGATCACTGATGATGATGGCACATGAGAGTGTTATGACGGGCCAAATAAATAAGTTGCTAGAACCTGTGAAGCATACGTCACGGATGAATGAACACGACGAAGATTGGAGGGAGTAGGGATGGGGCTGCAGAGGCGGTTGGAATGCAGCGGCGAAGGGGGGAATGGGAGTACCCCGAGAAAACCAACCGGCAGCCAACGTCAGCCTCGTTTCTCACGAGTGAAAACCCAGGGTTGACCCCACGGGGAGTTCGGGCTCATATCACCGACACGGAATACTCAAGAATGCAGAAATGTAGCAGTCGTTCGTACCGCGAGCTCCGACCGCACACGTCAACAAGATGGCGTCGCCGGTCGGCAACACGTCGGAACGCCGTTTGCATATCAGCGCTTGGTAATGTACTTGTCATTCGACAGCCTAGCCAAAGTGTTCCCAACAGGCGGTACGCTTACCACACGTCGTACGCGAAATCAATTAAAATGGCAAGCGATTGTGTTCAAAAAAAATTTTCTGCTTGTAAATAAAGTCCAAATTACTTTTTTTTTTCCCCCTGAAAAAATGTCTCGTTTTACCTACAAAAATTTTATTTTTTCTTCACAATTTCCGAAGTTCACATCTTGGATANCCCTGAAAAAATGTCTCGTTTTACCTACAAAAATTTTATTTTTTCTTCACAATTTCCGAAGTTCACATCTTGGATAAGGGAAATAAATTTCAACAGCGTGCGTTTATGGCATTTGGATTCTGATGCACCTAGTATACCGTCATTTTCATTGACTGTAAATATTTTGAGAGTCGAAATAATTACGTTAGCAACAAATGCTATTCCTAATTGCGTAAGAAGTTTGGTTGTACGGTTCTCTCTCCACTTTACATAAATATTTCTGTCTCACTAATGGTTCAACATCCTCAATCTTGTTGCTGTAGCTCATTAGTTTAAGCTTCATATAACTCAGGGCGGGTATATTAATAGTAATTTTCGGGAACTTAATGTGGTATAAATTTTAATTTGTCGTGAATGTATATAAAAATTTTAGCTTGTGTTACCTCGCCATAAAATTATGCAATCATTTATTAAATTTCTGCGATTGGGCTCGAAGCAAATGTAAGGTAGCACGTGAAGGCTGGTGCGAGTTAGAATCTCACCCTTAAGTCCTTCCTCATCTTTAATTTCTACTTCTGGTTTTTTATGAAGCTCTTGCTTACACGAAGCAGAATTCAAACTGAAACCTTGAAATGCCTTGCAGCGCCTGGCACGGGACAATCTGCTTTCGGAATTTCGCGAGCCGAGGCGGAAGAGAAGCGAAGAAACAGAGATAGGACATACGCTGTTTTCTAGGTAAGTGGGAAGGCCATCCGAAAGAAATGCGCTGTTCCAATGGCCAGTCTGTGCTCTCCACGGGCCACGTGGTGGGCGGCTTTATCATTTTTGCGACACTTAGGTTGCGCATCAAGTAATTTCCGCGGCCATGTCGGGCTCGTGATAGGACACGTATTCAGCGGAATATCACTCGGATTTTATTTCGTTTCCTTTGTACGTGTAACCCCTCGTGGATATAGGAACGACGTCTAAAAAAACAAAGCTTTTAATACGAAAATAACACAATTTGATACACAGTGAAATTTTATTGTATTTTTACAAAGAATTCTTTCCTCACTAGTCGCCGGGATTATTTTTGTAACGCAGCAAATAAACTGGAGCAATTTTCACAAAGTGATTAGATAACTAATGGCGAATTTTAACAAGCAAGTTCTGTAGACGTCAATGTTTCCATAAACAAGGCGCTACACTCCAAAATCGAAACAGTTAAAACTGCTCCAAATCAGCGGATTTCACTGCAAAATCTGTTGAAATTGATCCACTTTAATCAGTAAAATTGTACTGGTAATTTAAGTTGATGATATTAAGTGGTCAAACAATGATTTATATTGATTCCTAGTGAATTTCACAGGCCTGGCAGTAAAACATCAGTGAATTACGCTGATTNGTCAAACAATGATTTATATTGATTCCTAGTGAATTTCACAGGCCTGGCAGTAAAACATCAGTGAATTACGCTGATTTGCCAGTAGATTTATTGTAATAGCTCATTAACTTAAGATTCCGTAAAATAATTCTACAGTTTGAAATCGCTGATTAGGATTTAGAGTGTACATAAACTGTTTTGTATGTTTCATAAAACGATGTGTTGTAAAGGTACTATATTTTAGTTGTATTGTTGAAATAATATTTTTGGTAACTAGTTTACAAAAAAATAATTTATGTAACGAAAAAAAAAAAAAATTTCAGTCGTGCAAAGAAGTTGGGAATAAAGTCAAAGAAAATAAGGTTTGAATAGATACGGCTATTTCTGAAATACGGATGCCCACAAACTTTTCTCTTGTTTGTAGTAAATTAATTTTCTTGCTATTCATACTAGGAAAATTGCATGCGAATTCTTCTTGTGGGACAAGTGTTTATGTTTATAGTTTTCGGAGACACATATCAGTTGCATAGTCATGAGAAAATAGTAGGGCATTTATTCCTAATATTTTCTCTTGTATGTTCGTTATAGAAACAGAAAAAAATAACTCTAATTCTGCTTCCTACGAGATAACTTCAGTTTTTGTACAAAGTAACGAACGAAACTATACAACAGCCAAAATAAGTAAATAAAATACTAGCCATATTTAAGAAGTATAGGTAAATTACTTAAACATTTTGCATGAAGCTGTGCAACACTGACAAGATCGACGTAGTTTCACTTTACGCCAACCAATCAATAAACATCGACTGCGTAAAGTTATGCAGAATTCCCCGCCTTTTTCTCCTCTTCCTCTTTAATAACTTCTCTTGTTTCCATATCTCACCTTAACTAAACAATAAATGACGGCTNGTTAAACAATGATTTATATTGATTCCTAGTGAATTTCACAGGCCTGGCAGTAAAACATCAGTGAATTACGCTGATTCGCCAGTAGATTTATTGTAATAGCTCATTAACTTAAGATGCCGTAAAATAATTCTACAATTTGAAATCGCTGATTAGGATTTAGAGTGTACATAAACTGTTTTGTATGTTTCATAAAACGATGTGTTGTAAAGGTACTATATTTTAGTTGTATTGTTGAAATAATATTTTTGGTAACTAGTTTACAAAAAAATAATTTATGTAACGAAAAAAAAAAAACATTTCAGTCGTGCAAAGAAGTTGGGAATAAAGTCAAAGAAAATAAGGTTTGAATAGATACGGCTATTTCTGAAATACGGATGCCCACAAACTTTTCTCTTGTTTGTAGTAAATTAATTTCCTTGCTACTCATACTAGGAAAATTGCATGCGAATTCTTCTTGTGGGACAAGTGTAAATGTTTATAGTTTTCGGAGACACATACCAGTTGCATAGTCATGGGAAAATAGTAGGGCATTTATTCCTAATATTTTCTCTTGTATGTTCGTTATAGAAACAGAAAAAAATAACTCTAATTCTGCTTCCTACGAGATAACTTCAGTTTTTGTACAAAGTAACGAACGAAACTATACAACAGCCAAAATAAGTAAATAAAATACTAGCCATATTTAAGAAGTATAGGTAAATTACTTAAACATTTTGCATGAAGCTGTGCAACACTAACAAGATCGACGTAGTTTCGCTTTACGCCAACCAATCAATAAACATCGACTGCGTAAAGTTATGCAGAATTCCCCACCTTTTTCTCCTCTTCCTCTTTAATAACTTCTCTTGTTTCCATATCTCACCTTAACTAAACAATAAATGACGGCTNACCTTTTTCTCCTCTTCCTCTTTAATAACTTCTCTTGTTTCCATATCTCACCTTAACTAAACAATAAATGACGGCTAAGAAAATATGTACTCATTAACTTAAAAGAAAATAAATAAGAAAAACTGACCCATGTAGTCAGTTCCAAAGAATGAGAGCTACATTAAAGATTTATTGAGCTGATGTTAAATTAATTCCTTATGGTCATTTTTAACTCTTCGTTTTTTTTCCAAATCATTAAATTTGGCTTAGAAGCAGGATATTAATCTTCAGTTGCAGCGGGAAATAAAACACGACGGCACTATCACGAATATGACCCAGTACGTAGTCGTTATCTCATTATGGAGGAGAAAAAATTCTTCCAGGAAGAAAGTTATTTGCCCTACATTCAAGAACAACGTTCGTCCCGTATCCTACTAGCGGTTAAATGGATCGCATAATTTGATACTCGGAAGGGTTTTTTTCTTTTCTTCTTTTAATACCCTGCTGATTGTGATACATGTTTTCCGTAATTGCAAGAAGTATTTATGGCCACTTGACACGCACTGATTTATATATAGGATTTCGTGTCACAGATGTTTCGTGGTTACTAGAAAACTTCTAAATCAGCCTTTGAAAAAAAATATGTATCTTCCCGTTAACTGCACATATTACACAGTCACACTGAAAGACGTGTTCCAAGTTGACAGCTATGTAAGAAAATTGGCTCAATTTTTTTTATGTTATAAAGGTGCCTTTCTGCTTGTCGTATGGGTCTTATTGTAAGCAGCTGTATCTAATTTAATTTTTAAAAAATTACGAAATATTTTAATGTAAATATTTTTTCAGGACAGAAATGAATGTCGATATGTTGTTGCCAATTTATAAATTTGATTTTTGGAACATAAATGTAGTTGTTGAAAAGTGCGCCATAGTCAACAAAAATCGCTGTTAAGTAGCCTTCTGTTGACGATATTTATTCTCCTGTAAAACAGTGCTTCAAACTATAGTGACAATGATGTACCTTTCCTTAACAGATTGCTGTATTAAAACCCTGTAGTCACCGCTTAAAATTTCGAGGAAATAGAAAACACAAAAATCTTGTTTATGCTATTTTCCATCGCCGTCACAATGTTTCCTAATGGTCGAGTGTGAACTTGAGGCGTTTAATATTGTTTACTATGATTCANTTTTCCATCGCCGTCACAATGTTTCCTAATGGTCGAGTGTGAACTTGAGGCGTTTAATATTGTTTACTATGATTCATCTTAAAAGTGTGACTTTGAAACACTGATTTTATTTAATGCATTGTCTGTTTTATTCACGTAAGAGCAGTAATGAGCAAAAATTGTAACATATTCATATTCCTAACAGTTTGACAGCTACAATTTACCGTCGCAAGAATAAAGTGGGTACGTCCAATGAAACGCTAATTTTATAAATGTTGAGGGAAACAGATCCTTAGCAGAGCATTTGGATGCTAACAGCTTATAGAGAAGNTTTTCCATCGCCGTCACAATGTTTCCTAATGGTCGAGTGTGAACTTGAGGCGTTTAATATTGTTTACTATGATTCACCTTAAAAGTGTGACTTTGAAACACTGATTTTATTTAATGCATTGTCTGTTTTATTCACGTAAGAGCAGTAATGAGCAAAAATTGTAACATATTCATATTCCTAACAGTTTGACAGCTACAATTTACCGTCGCAAGAATAAAGTGGGTACGTCCAATTNTTACCGTCGCAAGAATAAAGTGGGTACGTCCAATGAAACGCTAATTTTATAAATGTTGAGGGAAACAGATCCTTAGCAGAGCATTTGGATGCTAACAGCTTATAGAGAAGGTAAATATGCCGCGCTAGGTTCTCCGTCGAGTTCTGCAGAAATCAGAGGTTTCTGCTGTAGGAGCTCATAAAGTAGTGCCAGAAACTGTAGGTTGACTAAACATTTCCAAAATGAAGTATTTCCCAGACACAATAATTAGGTGAAAACGCAAGTTGAACCACTGTAGTGCGAATAACAAAATCATCCATGAAACACATGAAACCCAAATTTGTCGGTTTACGATTAATTCTACCTATAGGCAGTTCACGGAAAAAGTGAGCACTTTTGTGTCCCCAGTTACTTTTTTATTTCAACCAATTTTATCATTTAACTACCTTTTTGAATAAATATTGCAATTTAAGTAATAAACACAGTGTGTAGATTCCAACGCACTCAAAAGTTAATATGTAAGGCTAAAATAAAATATATTTATTGACTATTATTCAAAATGAGAGGGCTTTCACAAGTGCTCAATTTACCGTGTACAGCCTATACCAGTCAACTTCAGCAAAAGATACACTGAGAGCATCACTGTAACAAGTTGAAGTTCTGCTTACAGATTATATTGAAAACATATTAGAAGTATGGGTTTCAGAAGTATTTGATTAATAGTTTGCTGCATAATTATAGCATTATGCTTTTAGCTCTCGTGTGTATGTTGAATATACCAGGCAATCTGAGATGATGCCATGTTAAAATACTGTTGAGTATATTTTAGTGGTATTTGGAGTGAGTGATGAGATTTGGGCGGCTCTTAACATCAAGGTATTGAGATCCGAGTGGCATTTCGAAACAAGCAAGCAGAAATCAGGAGAATTTTTCGTAAAGGCAAAACACTCTGTAAATTTCATCCCCAGTTGTATTTCAAGTGCCATTAAGAATTATAACGCTCCTGAGTGTTATTGCCGCGATACTTGTGAAACCGACTTTGAATCTAAAAGGTTAATGATATTAGAAAACAAGAATGCAACATTGAATACGTGATGAGCATTTGTGATGGCTATTTCCAAATTTTAAACATCTACTTAGTATCATCACAGCACTTGTACATTCAATGTGATGATCTACACAAGTGACACACACTTCAGGCGAGTCCTGTTAAGTCCTTTTCAAGACGTCACGCACTTTATAAAAACCCAGAGCACTCCAACATAAGGTAACAAAGGCTATTTCCAAAGCGCTGTATCTCAAACTACACCTGTCAGATACATGCAAAAATACTCAAGGACTCTACAATGATCCTTGATAATGACTTTTCACCAATAAAACGATAGCGTTACCGCTTAAAATCCCATAAGAACACGCAGCACTATGAGAACACTGCAGGCCAGTCTAGAGCCTTGCGCTTAGTGGCGATGGCTCACTTGATGAGCATAATAGCCTGGCCCTTATTGCTCCCGCGCTTCTCGGCCTCAGACGCAGAAAAGAGCTCCGTATGTGTGGGCCCCTTAAAATGTGCATGTTTGTGATGTCCATCAATAAACCTATTAAACTCCTGAACTGAAAGTGTACGTAAATTCCTATACAGGTGAATTTCCTTGGCTTTGTCTCTGACCTGCTGTGGAACTTCGAACAAAAAATTCATATTGCAAGGTGGAATATGTTCACGTTGCTTATACTACTCTTCCGCTGAGATACCTACTACCTGCCAATGGAGCGAAGTATGTACAAAAGAAGGACAAAAACAGTGGGAAGATATGCAGGACACGTACGCGAACAAGAATTTTAAAACTCGTTTCGCAAGTTTTTTTTTTCTTTTCATTGCGTAAACATCGTGAGACTGTTTCACGCCTGCCACGCAGCATATGCGTTCAACGTTAGGCCCAGTGTGTGCGAAACATGTTTTCCTATTCGTTTAGAGCGAACGTGACGTTAGTAATAATGGGTAACTAGAACACACTTCTCATCGGTAATTTGTCTACTATGGTAGCAGAAATCATTTTTGAGTTGAGAGATTTGGATGGCTCTTAACAACGAGGTTTTGAGAACCGATGAGGGTGAAATGAGGTGAGAATAGAGCAGTGCTGGAATGCAAGGGCGGGGAAACGGGAGATCCACGAGAAAATACGCCGACCAGCGGCACCGTCCGGCACGATTACCACTTGCGAAAACCCGGGAGTGACCCGGCCGGGGAATGGACCCGGTTCGCCTTGGTGGGAGGCGAGCAGTCTAACAGCTCAGCCACCGCGGTCCCACCATTTTTGAAAACGCTAATTCATAAAAATTATGATTAAAATTTTTTTATCTCAACAATTGTAAGGTCGTACGTACGATCCCAACAGGTTGCACTTCGGCACTACAGTGAAACAGTTTCAAATTGGAACATGGAAAAATACACGTTGAAACCCGAGTCAAAGAAACTACAGACCCTAATTTTAAAAGGCTGCTGAAAATTGGCGAGGAAAGGAAAATGGAGTTCGGGAATAAGTAGTACAGCTAGGCTGGTTCTAGAACAAAAATTTTAAATTTTTTAAAGGGGGGCAATTGCCCCCTCAAACATTTATAGCTTACGTCTTTTATTTATGTCTCAAATTTGCAATACTTTTAAGTGAAAAAGGGTGAATACGAGTGTTTTACTATCATTTTAGGTACAAAAGTTCCTGTACAGGCTACTGAATATAGCATAGGAACCTTCAGCACTCATTTGGTTTTATTAGTATACCAAAAATGATAGAGTACGTAAAATTAACAATTTTAATCCACGCGCCATAGTATTTCAACATTTGTTCGCGTATACATCACAGGGAAGGACGCACTCATAAGAACGGATGCTTATAAGTTGTCTAAAGTAGAAACTTAAAAACATCACTAAACAGGGGCTCTATTCTAAATTTTTCAAGGACACATCTCCCGATCGTGAAATAACGATTTTCGTGATATTTCCAGTGTTCGGTATTCTATGTTAAAGATTCGTCCTTTTTGAACGTAATGCATAACACATAAAATATTATAATACAAGTGGAACGTAATTAAATGCATCTAACTATATCAATACACGTTCGGCAATATGGATATTATATTCACTTATCTTATTGCAAGTATTGAATGTTTACAAATGGCCATGTGGTAATGTTGCGTGGCTGATAGTTCATAGTGAAACATGTTTTGAGTTCGGGGCTCGACTGTCAAATATTTTTTTACTTCTCACAAAAATATAGAAAACAATTTTATTCCTACATGCAGTAATCACACTAATTAAATGGGCAGTTTTTATCATTTTATGAATAAATATATAGGCTACACAGTTTTTTTTTTTGTACGAAGCACTTTACTTCATTAGTGGTAACGGAAATCCGCGTGTTACTACAATAAAAAATTAAACGCTTTTCATTATTTAAGATTTGTTGCTTGGACTTAAAACAGTTTTGTAGGCAAACTTTATGATTGTATATATTAAAATGACATTTTACGTATCGTCTTCTATATATTTCTTTAAGTACGTCACGGTGAAATTTATTTTAATGGACTGTTAGATGGAACTACTACGTAACGAATTATCTCATATTTTAACTGTCGTTTTTATACGTGAAACAGTATGTTCCTTTAAAACGAGTAATGTTTTCAACTGCCATCCTGTGTATACAACACATTAACCATTCACCGTGTCGCCATTTTCCTCAGCAAATAGTCCAACGATACCAGAATGCTATATGCTCTTTGAACCATACGAATGATAACAACCACGTCGAGAAATTTCACTCTAAATATTCCGTGTTACGCATTGATAAATGGAATAGTACTTGTTTCATATGACAATGCATAAATAATCAATATATGTACGGGTACTTTTCTGCATTAACTAACCACTTAAAACTGCACAATTTGTAAGAATGGTTTTAGTTTCATCATACATTATTACAGGCACAGCGTGTGTTTGCACTCGTCACGTTGCCTGCCTGAACACACGGGGTAGGAGGGGAAGAGAGTTATGGTGGGGCGGTCGGTAAAACCGGTCTCGAAACGATAGTGCGCTTAGAATAACTATTTGCGCATATTTTGCTCCCGATCGCTTCAAACTGCGTCTCCCGATCGGCAGGAGCGCTGGCTGTCGATCTACGTCGAGACCTGCCGGACTGCCCGAGAAACTTCAAATAGAGCCCTAAGCCCTGCTACGCAGCACAGCGGGCTTTCTCATTCAAAAGCAAAAACATATTGTAATTGTAATGAAAATTTTCATATCTCCCCCTCGGAACCAGTTTAATTAGTCTACTTTGCTTTAAGATAGTTCTGTGTCCGAAACTTGAGATTAACAGCCACTGCCGCGATATGTTTGCGTGCGAGAGGCAGGCTATAGAGTTTCCTGCACAAGTGNAAAACTTGAGATTAACAGCCACTGCCGCGATATGTTTGCGTGCGAGAGGCAGGCTATAGAGTTTCCTGCACAAGTGCTAAATGCACTCTCGCCTCACTATAAGAAATTTCTCGTAAAATTACCATATAAATGTATATGAATAGTGAGAAAGTGCGAATGGTAAACTATTTCCCCATGCATCCATGGTACCGTTCCTACATCCGCCCACGATACAGTCAAATGCGTAGGGAAGTCCCCAACCTTGCATACTAACGACGCTCAACGTCCCTATATTTGCAGTCTGACATGTGGTATTATTTACATACAATTTACAGGTTGAAAACTTCCATCGCAGTTTAGGAAGTTTACCAGAAAATTTCTACAGTGAAGGACGCCGCCCCTGAAGGGTTTCGTAAATGATACTCGTGACCTAAGTTTTGTTGGGCACGACGATAAGCCGTGCTTATTTCCTGCTTGGCGGGAACTGCCATTTTCGGGGTAGTGACGAAGATATCTTCGTGCCGTATCACCTCCGCCAAGTTTCGTCTTTAGGGGCAATAAGACACGCAGAACTGCGGATAATTTGCAAGTATTCAGAACGCCGCAATCAGTTCGGCGCTTCCAATTACGAGCTGCGTTTCCGCCTATTAACGTAGTATTTCCGCAGAACGCTCCTGCAATCCGCAGAAAACTTCTCAACANTTACGAGCTGCGTTTCCGCCTATTAACGTAGTATTTCCGCAGAACGCTCCTGCAATCCGCAGAAAACTTCTCAACATTTGCTCGACACTCCGCGGGTCGCGAATTCCTGCGCTTCTTTCGCATGGCAGTTGTTATAAGTTAGTAGTCACTCCGCGTAATTGGTAGAAGTTGGCGTGAGGAACGGAAGACGGATAATATTGGCCTTGAAGCAAATGCGCTCGCCTGCAGGGCCTTGGAAAAGCGCAGGTAAATTTGAGCCCCCGAGCAGCAGATTTTCCTCACACACAGGCTGTAGCAAACTCTGCTGTTGGCTGGTTCACGGTTGATTGAGCACTTTTGAAATCAACTTTTAAAATAATATCACTACCCCTACCTGCATACATCTTAAGGGGCATACTGACTTGCATGCACCCAGTAGAGTTGGTAACGACGAAGGGAAAGTAGTTCTATGTTTCAACGTTGTATTAAAAGTATTTGGTCAACATGTGTAAATGCTGAAACTAATTATTTTACTTTCTGTTTATTTTTAACGTAAATAAGTTAATAATTAGCAAATATTTAAAATATTTAATTTTATTATAATTTCAGTTTTACTTAACCGACGCATTAATAAAGTGATGAGGTCCACAGTAACGTTAATCAGACACGTGGCGTAAGAATGCACGGTGTGCATACAAGTAGATCTTAAGCACGGCTTTTAAAATTGCTCACTTTACCGTGAACAACATTTAGCTGTGTCACATTGTTGATTAACCTCGCGGCTGTCAATTATAGCCAATTATAGCCAATTATAGCCAATTATAGCTTGTTCCGCGGTTAACGCGGAACGTTTAAAGGGTTTGTTTAGTTTCTTTTATCAGCTTATCACATAAAAGGGGTCTTGCACTTTTATAAAAAAAATCCTTGGAATCGCCGTTTTTACTAAAAAAAAAAAAATCTTTTGTAGGCTTACAAAATGTTTTCTTGTAAAAATGATATGTTAATATATTTATAAAGTTGCATATTATAGACTTGCATTTCAAATTACGTTTTCGAGAAGTAGAAATCGAGATATTTTTTTTGTGCTCTAGGAAAAAACCTTTCAATTATATTGACGTATAAAAAGTAACTCTGCTGTACCGNTTGTGCTCTAGGAAAAAACCTTTCAATTATATTGACGTATAAAAAGTAACTCTGCTGTACCGAGACAATCACAGACATTTCACCACACGACCATTTACTTTACGTCACCACGTTTCGAGTTACTTTTGACGATAATATAAGTTCATGATTAATTTGGGTAAGAATATTTTAATGTCTCCTCTTGNCACGTTTCGAGTTACTTTTGACGATAATATAAGTTCATGATTAATTTGGGTAAGAATATTTTAATGTCTCCTCTTGACAAGAATTGAGGTTATTGGTTTAGAAAATTACTGCGTCACAGAAATGAATTTAAAGTCTGCATACAGATTGTATATTTGCATAGTTGCAGTTTTAAAACTGCATAATATATAACTACAAAAATGTCTACTCTGACATAAACTGCAAAGAAAATAAAACTAACAGCTTTCAATTTCCACTAATTTCAAATATTACCCTTTCAATAAGACGTCTAGATATGTCGCTGTTTCTCTTATTATTAGTACAAAAATCGTCCCCAATAGTGCAATAAATGTTTGTGATATAATGTATGCAAATACGGGTAGTAATTTTACTCATAGCTTTACTTCAAAATGTTTTAATTAAACACGAACAAGCTAAACGTGTGTATCATTCGTACAGTACGATGGTTTACCAAACTATATTATAAAGATTATGTATATTACCGCCCTCTCTTTTTGTGAGAAAAAGAAATAATTTTATATACGCTTCTCAATAATGGCATTTGTAATACATGGCTATCATGTGTAATATTACAAATAAATGTTTTGCAGATTTTACAAGAAAACTCTTTGTAGTTTTACAAAGGATTTTCTTGGCAACTGGATTTCCAAGGATTTTTCTTGCCAAAGTACAAAATAAATTTTTTAGTTTACTATTTATTAACATTTATTATTCTCAGTGAGCGCAATATTTAATGCCAATCTCAAACCTAATTAAAGTACTTATCACTGTCTTTATAATGGTTAGTCATTTAATACGTACTTATTATTTACACATATTCGATTAAAATGTCTTTTGCCATGATTCCCCAATGTTTGTCTCTCACGCATCAAGTTCCACAGTACGGCTGAGCAGTCGCACTCTTCACTGTGCCGATGCTCGCAGTTGTCACTCCCTCTGGTCGCTTTGTCGCTTCGTGAGTATGCACACCTGGTGCTCAAGACCGTACAAGGCTTCAGACTCCCGACTCGGTGGCCCGCCGCGGCTTATGTAGATCAGCTGGCCCGATACAGAAGATGTCTTCGCACCCCTAGTCGCACTGAGAGGCGAGGACGATGACCGGAACATTCTTGCAACGATAACCCGAGATATTCAATGCTCCGAGAACATAGAAGTGGCACGAGTCCCCGTAGACTTATCGCAACACACTTAGGCTGAAGTGTTACGTTGCGGCCCCTTTGTGACTGCGTGCTCTTCTCCGGTTACCGGTGATGCCCTTGAAACGCGCAGAGCGGTTGCATGTAACAATATGATGTGAAGCCCTAACGCAGGTGTAATTTATTATTGCCAGGCGTGACGTTGCGATAGTACAACGCTGATACAGAAGTGTGGTCGCTGCTACCCTGAAACCCAGTTATGGAACTGTTCTGTTGTCACTTTCGTGTGATTTTATTTCAACGCATGTTTTTACCACAATGAAAATTAAGTTCAACGCTAGTATAAAGGTTTTTGTATTCGCAGAACTTTGGTTCATAGAAGTTTGAATTCCTTAGGATTATCAATGCCGGCGTGGTAACTGGAGAGAAAAGTGTTCAAGTTGTTTTTTTTTTTTCTGCCACAGTAGTTTCGCGTAATTTCTCTTCCCCTGGCGGCCTAGCTATCGCACAGTACTCATCTGCATGCATTCCTCTGTGCTCGTTTACCTCAAGCTACGCAAGGGTTATTTTCTCATTTCAGTCTCATATTTAGAATAGTTCCGTGAAACTAAGTAGATATAAAACACGTAATAAGATTAGTTAACCGTTTGGGTTTTTATCTCAAGTGATGGCATACAGAAAGTCTTAAAGACTCAATGAATCGTCCGACCAACATGGACACGCGCTCGATGTTCATAAACAGAGTTACTTCAGGGTTTGGACACAGAGTACTTAATAATACAGCGGCAAAACAGCAGCTTACACCGCGGACTCCAGCTGCACACGCCAGCAAAATGACGTCACTGCCCAGCAACGTCTCGCGACGCCGTTCGACAATCGGATCCTGGTAACCTACTCGCCCGCCGGCAGCACAGCTAACAGAGAACATATCGCAACGGAAATTACGATTCAAATACAGTCTTAGATTTAGCTATTCAAGAGATAACGAGAAAGAGTTCTATTATTCGAGGTGATCTTGGAGTAATTAAGTATGTTTCCAAATTTGTTTTGGATTCTGTAAACCGTAAAACAGTTTAGTCAAATGTGTTTTGAACCCATGTAAGTAAACTAAAGTACTATCACTGAAATGAAACGTGTTTTATTCCGGCGCACAGCGTTATANGTTTTGAACCCATGTAAGTAAACTAAAGTACTATCACTGAAATGAAACGTGTTTTATTCCGGCGCACAGCGTTATATTCTGTGATGCAGAGTTCCATCAAAATCTTTACTGCCAGCTATTCTTTAGTAACCGAGAAAAAAATGTCTTCTCCACGAACAAAATAGAGACGAGTGCAGGAGTTATTAACATACGTAATGATTGTTGGAAGAAACACGAAAATTTTCAAATTCTTATCGCATTAGACATTTTCTGTCTTGTTTTTCCAACCGTAGGAACAACGGGCTAAATTTTTCTCGGAGANGTTTTGAACCCATGTAAGTAAACTAAAGTACTATCACTGAAATGAAACGTGTTTTATTCCGGCGCACAGCGTTATAATGCAGAGTTCCATCAAAATCTTTACTGCCAGCTACTCTTTAGTAATCGAGAAAAAAATGTCTTCTCCACGAACAAAATACAGACGAGTGCAGGAGTTATTAACATACGTAATGATTGTTGGAAGAAACACGAAAATTTTCCAATTCTTATCGCATTAGACATTTTCTGTCTTGTTTTTCCAACCGTAGGAACAACGGGCTAAATTTTTCTCGGAGANAAATTCTTATCGCATTAGACATTTTCTGTCTTGTTTTTCCAACCGTAGGAACAACGGGCTAAATTTTTCTCGGAGATTTGATTACACTGAGTATCCATTGCAAGTGGTCATTGTTCGCCGCTGATATTGATGTAAGGGTCACCGAATTCAAAGTAATGCGATGAAGACATACTGTGGCTCCAAGTACCCAAGAACCAGTTTCCAAGAAGACAACGCTCGCATGCAAGAGGTCCTGATTTCCCAGCAATTTAACATTAAATCGTGTCCCTACATTTTAATGGCGTGCTTGTACATTGCTTTGATACCCACCAAAAATGTATAGAACCAGATGGGATACGAGCTTACTTCATGTTAAAATGTTTTTGATTTGGAGCAGAATTTTCTCCAACACGTATTTTCATGTTGGACCAAAGTTTAAACAACATGAGTTACAAATATTTAGGAGAAAACCATATTGAACATTTCTTTGCAAGGGCACAGTATATTATAAAAGTGTCGTTAAATAGGATATTATAAATTAAATTATTACATTTTTACAAAATTATAATGCAGCATACTACACAGTGTCACACTCATNAAATAGGATATTATAAATTAAATTATTACATTTTTACAAAATTATAATGCAGCATACTACACAGTGTCACACTCATATGACATTTATTGAGTGACCAGTTATATATCTCAGATTTTTACAGACCTCGTGCAAGATGTTGATGATGAATTTANCATGACATTTATTGAGTGACCAGTTATATATCTCAGATTTTTACAGACCTCGTGCAAGATGTTGATGATGAATTTATTAGAAATGAAAATATCTCCAGCACGAAATCCTTGAGAGGGTTTTGCAGTCTCCTTTCATAGTTTATTATGTACATATTTGTACCTTAAAAGTAGTACGTCTGTGTTCCACGTTTGAATTCGTTATTTAAAATTTAGATTAAAACATATGCATGACAAAATAATAAAGATAAAATCGCTGCAAGGATTAAACAAAATAATTTACCTTATGACAGTGCGGCTTCAGAAAAAAAGGCTTATCTTATTTGAAAACATTATTAATTATAATATCATCACACATTAAAAAAATTCATTTAGTTAAACCGAATATTTTCAAACGAGTATTAAAGCATATTGTAACTTTCGACATTTTGGGTAACATAAATGCCTCTTACAAATTGAAGTAGTGATCGATAACTATCTGTCTTTCGAAATTGGGCCACGGTGGCTGAGCGGTTAGACTGCTCACCTCCCACCAAGGCGAACTGGATTCAATCCCTGGATAATACACTCCGGATTTTCGCAAGTGAGAATCGTGGTGGACGATGCCGCTGGTTGGCGGGTTTTCTCGGGGATCTCCCGCCTCCCCCGCCCCTTCATTCCGGCGCTGCTCCATACCTCACTTCACCCTCATCGGCTTTCAATACCTCGCTGTTAAGAGCCGCCCAAATCTCTTTACTCACTCATTCTTTCGTAATAATTATTTTTTTGATTACATAAATTAAAACAATAATTTCAGATAGTCGTAACAATTAAATAGAGGAAACTGTAATAACTGTATTATAAAATTTGTAATATATATTTATAAGATTTCTTTTTAAATATTTAGATATTGTTTTCCGTAGAAACTATGGTGCAGCGAAACTCTCTGCAAGTTATTACAAAACAGGAAAATATATAACTATAAACTTCTATGCCTAATTGTAATCATGCCATGCGATGGGCCATTACATTTCTACTTGTCTGAAACATGAACAGAAAAACTATGTTTCTGATTGTTTAATAAGCAAATAATCCGAGCAACAGAAAATTTAGGACTTTGCTGGATATTGTATTTCTTATAATGTCTACAATCAGGATCGTGTTCGAAGCGTTTACCAAATGAATATCTGTTCCACGTGTACTCTTTAATGCAATAAAATTTTACGTCTAGAGGCCAAAAAAATTCGTGATCTCAGTGACCTGCAATCTACACTCAGCATTCCTCTGTATGCTGAAGTAGGTGGCGCAATGAAAACAAGTTTTACTATCCGCTGGGCTTCATATTATTCGGCTCGCTTTACGTTGTTGGTTTGCCATTGCTTCAAAGCCTCAGCGCGTGCATCAAAAATAATCTGCGATGCATTTACAAAAGGTTGGCCCGTCACCAAATGAGTTGGCGAATTTTCCTCCGTCCCTGGCTATGCAATTTGGATTTGGCCGGTGTCCTCGCGCCGGAAATGCGTCCCGTGATTAACAGCCCGCCGCAGACCGCAGTAATAATGNTGAAGTGAACACTTTCGAGGTCCTAGTCACTTTTTGTCCTTTCAGTCATTTTTTTATCCTGTGACCACCTTTTTTAGACAAATGTTGCCATGTAAGTAATAAACGCAGTGTGCGCATTCAACTGCACTCGGAAGTTAACGTCTAAGGCTAGAATAAAATATATTTATTGACTATTATTCCAAATGAGACTGCTTTCAAAAGTGCTCACTTTACCGTGTATAGTCTATAGGTAAGTAGGTGGGTGGGTGGGTCAAGTCTATTCGCGATTTTTTCACACTTTTTGAATTAATACTTTGAAAAATCACCCGAGGTATTACGTACTTGGTTGTTTTCTAAATATATCATGTATCACTAGCTTTTTATACTAGTGTTAACATAAAAGTACCTTATTTTTTAGTTAAATTAAACCACACCTATTGTTATCAATAAATTATAGTATTCAATTTTTAATTAATACGAATACAAGTAGGGAGAAAATAGGAGTGTTGGCTATACCTAGTAACAAATAGATGTTATGCAATATATTATTACACTGAGTACGCACGAATGCGGTACGCTGTTGGTGTAATTTTCTAGACTTGGTTAAGCTTTGTTTGCATGTGGCGGAGGAATATCCCGGAAGTAGAACTTAAGCAGGGCTTCAGAAAAGTCAGAAGTAACGGTGAATGAACTATAGGTAGGTAGGGAGGGAGCAGTAATAGATAATGTCTACAAGTTGAACAACACGTGGTGCAAATATAAAATTACGTAGCCAACACCCTTACCAGCGAGTTATTGAGTGCCGATGAAGAATGCAAGGACGGGAAAACCCACCACGTTACCCGCATGTGAAAATAATGGTGACCCCCGCCGGTAATTGAACTCGGTTCACCTTGGGGCGAGGCGAGTAATCTGGCCACAACACCACCGCAACCCCCGCGAAAATCTTAGAGAAGCACGAGATGCGTATGGGCGGGAAACGAACCTGTCGGAGATGCGCATCTCCCATTTGTTGCGCGAATGACAGCGGAACAGGTTAAACGATATTCCGGATGTACCGAGCATTGTTCTACGTCCCCGATGCAAAAGTCAGAGGCGAGCGGACATTGTGAGCTATGACCGCCTGCGTCATGATTGCAGGCGTCGTTCCTGCGTGTCGCCGTTATGTGAACCACGGGAAGTGTCACTCACCTGGTAGACGGCGCATGCGCAAACGACAATCATTAGCACTGTCTGCCCACGTCACTGAACACATAGCTTCGCCGGTCGTCCCTCCTGGAGATACTATCCCGACACCGTTCGAGGTTGGCGTTCCATCATGGAACACAGTTTAAAAATACAGATGTTACTGGCGTTGGCCACGAAAAAAAATAAGTGTTATAATCCATTCACGGTTACTTCCAATTTTCCTGTAGCCATATTAGTATAAAATTACCATATTAATCCAAGTTTAGGACAACACTAAATATAGACTACTTCAAGTATAGAGCAGTCTCAAAAATCAGACGAATTCCTCGTTTTCTTCTTTGGTCTTGAGGAAAAGTGAATGTTCTCACAAAGTATTTGGATATGCATTTTTGCAGGATTTTATTATCTGAGCACTTTGAAAAAGTCAAATGTGACCATCTATGTGAATGAGAAAAATTAAATGATATAATCTTCAGCATGGCAAAACTTAACACTACAGTTGAAATTAAAATTTTTATTCTCTGCAATACAGTTTTTTAAACAAAACATGTGTAGATAATAGCTGTACATTTGTTTCCATGGTTTGTTAGATATTTCCTCCCTGAGTCTAGTAATTTGTCACAAATTTTGAGGGAGTGTGCTGGATGCCACCAAACAGAAATTGTTTGATGAGCATAAGAGAAAGAGAAAGTGGCAGGTGTAAATATTGTAGGGCTGTGCGAATATTCAGTAGTATATGGAAACAATAGTGAAGTTCTACTTTCAGGTTATTCCTCCGCCTCATGCGCACTCAGTGAGTGAAGAGAATTGGGCGGCTCTTAACAGCGAGGTCTTGAGAGCCGATTGCGTAAGATCTATTTCCTACTAGCCATTGCCAACATGCCGGTTTTCTAATCGTTTTTATTATTATTTATTATAAACAAGCCATTATGATTTATAAATAAAATATAAGTAAAATTCAATATAACCAAAATTAAGATCCTTTTACGTTAACAGAAGTAATAAATGCTTGTGATGCATGATATATATAGACATTTTCAAAGTCTTGATTCAAAAAGTGTTAAATAAACGCGAATATACTATACTTTTTATTTGTACGACACGCTGTTCAACTTGTAGACATTATATGTTACTACTTTTTCCACAGATAATATTTTTTTATATTGCATAGTTTTTCAAAATTAAAATGTTACGGTTTGTGTGATGTACAAATAAAATTAACACAACTATATGCTGAAAATAAGGAAATTTTGTGCATATTTTTTATTATGGATGCTCCTGAATTATTGCAAAATAACTTCGGTGAG
The DNA here is from genome assembly GCA_002778355.1 of Clitarchus hookeri. NCBI lineage: Eukaryota > Metazoa > Arthropoda > Insecta > Phasmatodea > Phasmatidae > Clitarchus > Clitarchus hookeri. The sequence continues at coordinate 35,673 of NQII01008671.1, read as the reverse complement.
CATACCTTAAAATAAATTAAGACAATACCTTTCAGTTGCCCTTGTTAAATTTTACTGTCATTCTGAAGTTCAGATATTCTCTAAATCGCCTTAATTCTTCTCAAGAACTGACATTATTATAATCTTCTCCAAGTTAATGTATACCTATACTGCAGCATCAACAGAAGAGGGAAAGTTGGAAGGTGAAGTGACCGTGCGGTAAGACTTTTGCGATTGTAAAACAACGGTTGCTCGGTCGAGTTACGTTATCACAACCTTCCCTCTTCAAATTTTTTTTCTCGTGAATTTTTAATTGGATTTGATTTCAAAATCACGGTAAAGTAATTGTATTTCCGTTTACCAACTATATAGGCCTTAAGTTGAATTATAAGCGTATAATTTGTAAGTGTAATTTATACATATATGTACATATATATGTCTACTTAGCAGGCTATTGCATTTTTTTACAAGTAAACTTTTGTAGTCCCACTAAATATTATTTCGGCAACAGGATTTCCAAAGATTTTCATACACAATTTTTTTCCAATGTGCATTGCGTTTCGATATCGCTGCCCGTCTTGAATTAGGTGAACGGGCACGTGTACATTCCTCTGACCAACTACACAGACCGACCTCGATGCACTGCGAGCTCTGCTCGTCCAGCGTAAATCGCAATGCCACGGCATGACCACCCGGCCGAACGTACACCCCTTAATAATTCCTCGAAACTCCGCTAATTGCTCGAACGGCACGTGTCCACGCCCCGCTGTCGTAGCGTGCCAACGATGCTCCTCGCAGCCCAGCAAGGTGCTGAAGACGACAGACTGCCGTATTGATTTCCACTGCCCTTTTAAATTCCCTTGGCTGTGGGCGCTTGACCGCCCCGGTATATATATAATTTTCTCTGTCCGTTCATATAATTCAGTTCACCGCATCAATGTCGGTTTGATTAGTTTTTTTAGTTTTAATTTTAACTATTACTTTTTCACTTGGGGTTTTGGAGAGTTTTTCCCCAGATTGTATAATTAATCATTGTTTTTTCTTTCTTCTTCCAGCTAACTATGTCACACAAGAACCCAATTCTGTAGAAGAGCCTTATTTGGCTGGCATGCATGTACTCTCTTTGTAACCTTTCATGTGTCTATTTATTTCTGTACAGTGTCAGTTTGTGAAAAATAAAACAAATATTAAATCAAATCAATCAGACTGCCGTCCCTGCGCGTGCGCAACTGTCGATAGGTCTACGATATCGCACGCTGGATAATCGATTCGTGATTCTTCCACAGCGGTGGTGCCTCCCGCCTAGGCGAACCGGGTTCGATTCCCGGTGGGGCGGCTCCCAGATTTTCGCACGTGGGAGTCGTGCCGGACGATGCTGCAGGTCAGCGGGTTTTCTCGGGGGTCTCCCATTTCTCCCACCCTTGTATTCCCGCGCTGCTCCATACCTCCCTGCAACCCTCATCGGCTCTCGAGACCTCGATGTTAAGAGGCGCCCAAATCTCTCCACTCCGCTCCACTATTAGCACGCGCATGGTGTCCACGGCCCCCAGTGCCCCTTCCTCCCTTACAAGCCTGCAGTTGACTCCCGAGTGGTAAACCAGACTTTAGTTCGTCACTTATATGATCAGCGAGTGGCACGCCTAGGAGGAGAGTCCTTCCTTCCGCCTTTGTATAGCACTTTCTTAAGATGGCCGCCTGGGTAAGCCACCGAACGGAGTGCATAACTCCAGCAGAAAAAGGTTTATATTAAAAAACCGTTCAACATGTCTGAGTGAGGTCTGCTTACGAACAGCATTGAAGAAACCTTACGCGTCTGTATACGTTTCTCTCTAAAGCATGTTTTTGTGATAGTGAAAATGGTACAAACGGCTGTTTCACGGTCATTTTTAGGTATAAACATTTCGGTACAAAACGTTTAAAAAAGGAATAGGGACGTGCATCAAAACTTAATTTTTATTATAACGTCATAAAATGGAAGGGTCTCTGTTGAAAGTCTCATAGAAGCGCGTTACCGACGGCAAGACTGCACGCCAGTTCAGTGCTTTGCGCGTAGAGGCGACGAGAGAGTTGGGGCGCATGTCTCGATCGCCCCTAGCGCTCCCACGCTTTTAGGCCTCAGACGTGCAAAATTTCTTCAGCCAAGATTCAGCGGTGAATCTCGGACGCACAACCGATGACTTCCCACCCCGCCGACAACATTAAACAAAGACAGACCCAGTGAGAGTTTCTATCTGGGCGAGGTCACAAAGAGAGTAAGTGATAGAACCTTTGCGACAATGCAGGCTTCAGAAATTTACATTTTCACCTCAAAGTTTCGCGAATATAAAGATATAAAATTACATTTTCAGTACAAGGTTGTGGCACCCCTCTGGCGGATGCTGCAGACTACGTTTTCACCTGCAGTATGCCCTAAAGGCCACGACATCACTGCCACCCCCAACAGTTACAGTTGGACTTAAATTTACCATAAATAGCTATAATCATTAAAAATGCGCAGTAAGAAAGGAAAGACTGATTCGTGTAGGGTTATGCCAATGTCCAAGGGAGAAAACCTTCAATATACCTTAGTTAGTAGAAAAAATATAGTCTAATATATTTTTAACCTATTCGTACAAGAGTTTCAAGGACCATAACACATCAATATTTAAGTATCAAAAATATTATCTGAACGTTTAACATTTACAAACACGTTTTGCACTAAGTATGCGTAGTGACTGCTGAGACTCCATTTAAAATGNTGCGTAGTGACTGCTGAGACTCCATTTAAAATGCAACAAATATTAAGCATGTCTCTCTTTAAAAGAACCTGATCAAAATCTTTACAACTGAGTCTTTAACATCGCATACTAAATTTTACTTTATCTTCGGCAAACACCACTGTAGCTGACGATCCTGGGAGAGGCAGCCATCGTTCTCTGGTACCCAGGCATTTCAGCTCTATTTATACCAAAAAAATCTACATTAATGAAACCCAGCGANCAGCCATCGTTCTCTGGTACCCAGGCATTTCAGCTCTATTTATACCAAAAAAATCTACATTAATGAAACCCAGCGATACAAGGAAATAACTAACTATTTTAATTTATTTTACTTTTCCGGTCGTACTGACTAATGGGAATAATTACATAATTATTATAGAGTGCGCCTCTGCGCTAAAGTTCAAAAATCAGGGAAATTAGCAGTGCTGCACGTTGTCGTTTTCGGGAACCACGCATGTCTTATGACGTCATAAGCACCCTAGCGCTATCACGCACCACGGCCATTCCAGCAAGCAGAAGCAATCGTCAGTTGAAACAAGTCACTTGATTGAGGCCACACGTATGCAGGCGCGAGCTTCCGCATTGAATCGGCCCATACTACGAGTCGTTATCGCCTTCGGGCCATCNAGGCCACACGTATGCAGGCGCGAGCTTCCGCATTGAATCGGCCCATACTACGAGTCGTTATCGCCTTCGGGCCATCTTTCGCCGTATCGAACCGCCCATCAACTATGTTGATTTCCCTCAACGGTGAAATGTCAAGAAGGTAGGTGTAGCAGCTTCAATATTTTACGTATTCCAACGTAAAATAAATGGCGATGTCGGGCAAGGATAGGCGNAGGCCACACGTATGCAGGCGCGAGCTTCCGCATTGAATCGGCCCATACTACGAGTCGTTATCGCCTTCGGGCCATCGTTCGCCGTATCGAACCGCCCATCAACTATGTTGATTTCCCTCAACGGTGAAATGTCAATAAGGTAGGTGTAGCAGCTTCAATATTTTACGTATTCCAACGTAAAATAAATGGCGATGTGGGGCAAGGATAGGCGGACGAAACATTTTCCCGGAGGTTCAAATGCTGTTGAAACTGCTGCATGAGACAAACGTGTCTCAAGGTACGCCCTATGACTTTATCTGCGGTTACCATGCAGATCGGTAGGGCGATAATCCATGCGCTTGTGGTTGCATTTGTGGAGTTGAGAAACGTTTAAAAATTATCTTGAGAAGTGTGCATTACAACCACAGTAACATGAATACTGCTCTGTGGATCTAAATGAAAAAATAAAGAGTTCGGTCGAACAATTTTTTTGACTGTAAGACGGAGGCATCTGCGCATTGGAGAAGAGATTGAGTGAAGATATTTTGACGGCTCTTAACAGCGAGGTCTTGAGAGCCGATAAGTGTGATTGGAATAAGTATGGAGCGGCGCCGGAGTGAAACGATATGGGAAACGGGAGATCCCCGAGAAAACCCACCGGCCAGTGGCATCGTTTGACATGCGTCTCCAAACTCTAATACGGCGGTCGTCTGTATCCAGGCAGCACCGAGATTCGACACTGAACACTACTATTTGCAAAATCCGCAACTGGCCGTTCCCGGCAGGTCACACGTGCTCGGCAATGCTCAGGTGTAGTGGGCGACGTCGTGAGGGACGCCGCGACGACAGATCCCGCTCTGCTAGTCGCCCGGTACTCGTGGACACAGGCGTATCTCCAGCTGCCGTGACATGTCGTCCCTGGATGGTGCGCAGCGACGCCCGTGGAGTGCTCACAGCCTGTCGCACGATGAAGCGATCTTCTCTGCTGGTGGTCCGCCGGGGTCGACACGAGGAAATTCTCGACGTGTGCGTGCGTGTGTGCGTGTGCGTGTGTGCGCGTGCGTGTGCGTGCGTGTGCGTGCGTGTGTGCGTGCGTGCGTGNGTGCGTGTGTGTAAGCCTTCCGGTTTCCACTGCGTAAAACACCGACTCACAGTGCAGGCAGGACGGTTCAAGTGGCGAGCAATGCGCCGAAACGTCCAACCTGCCTCTCGGAGGCCGACAATGGGGCCTCTCTCGAACTCATCCAGCTGGGCAAAGGCTTGTCGAATGCGCCGTCGGGGTGTGCTGCGTGTCCACTGTACAAGGCTCTGAGGCTCACACTGCTACTAAAGCCTTATTAGGTGTCTTGCTAATGAGTTTTGTGTGTGTGGGTGTATATGTATATATATGAAAGCAAAATTGTGATTTTACGTGTAATTAAGAAACTCCTTTAATTTTTTCACATGAATGTTATATTTAATGACGATAAGTTTATTTGTCGCAAAAAAAAAAATTATTGAATATTTATTATCCAACGAATTGATTGTTTCGGACTCTAGGCCCACATTGCACACATACCAGTGTATACATGCGTTAGGCTATTCTAGATTGTAAACTTTCCATTTTTAGATAGCATTTAAAGTTATTAAAAGGCCAGAGTCAGTATTTCCTTTCATTTTGGCGTCTAACGAATGACCACCGGTGGGTCGAACACAGCATTTATAGTTTTATTTCGCTGTAGCAAAATTTTAGGGCTGCACTTCACATCCTCGCGGAATTTTATTTCTCCTTCGTGACGTTTCATCTGAATAACTGCACGCGGAGCCGACGGTGGATTTTGATCCTCTTGTAGAAATGGCATCCCGGTATATTTCTATACCTCGCTGACACAGGTTGTGCTTGTGTAGGACCGAGCGCAGTCGGTGAACTT
>NQII01008670.1:44196-64821 GCA_002778355.1 Clitarchus hookeri | reverse complement strand
GAAAAAACAATAGTTGTTTTTGCTACGTAAAAATAGTTCATTCTTCAACAATAAATATGTATTCTGCATTCAAACGTGTCCGTAAATATTAAAATATAAGCTCTTCAAAGGTGTCCGTGACATTTCAACGTCTGGAAGCGAACTTTAAAGCAGTGAACTTCAGTCACCGTGACACCCTGTAGGTATATTTTAACTTATTTCAAATAAAGCAATTTCCACTGGATGTCAACGATTTGGCTCCATTTTCACTATTTCAGATATATGATGTATGAATTATAGTGACAATTAAAAGGTAATTAATGATTCTTTTGTGAAAAAAACCATACTATGCAATATCTCAATACTCTAACGGACGGTAAATCTTAATTCAAAATATGTGCTCTCGTGAAAAAGTTACAAAATGGTAGTATTAACTTTCGTTAAAGGAGGTATGCTTTGTTCAAAATCGCATTTTGAATTATTTTCCTTCAGGGATATCCTTCTAAAAAAAAAAACTGAATTCCCAGATTGTTTTATTTCGAAATAAGTAGAAAACGGTTATGATGAAATCACAATCTCCTGGAGATATCAGTGATGTGCTGAATTAAAATTTTGTGTTTGTGAATCCAAACATTTCCTGACGAGATTCATACATGTCAGAAAACAACTACAACTTAAAAAAAAAACCTTGTAGTCGTTCCGTTGGGAACAGCTTGTGAGAGTGAGTCACACACATCAAAACTTTTTTTCCAGAATTTTAAAAATATTTTTTACAACCATCAATAAGATTTAGAAATCAAACCCGCGTTACATAATTTTAAACGAAAATGACGAGGCACCCATTTTTCTCCTAATGGACAGAAATTATGGTTCGCATATACATTTTGTAGATTATAGATATATTAAAAAAATTGGTTTAATTTCAATTAGTTGAAATAGTAGTTTTAAATATAAATATTTAATATCATACGTTTGCCTTAATAATCACTGCAGGTCATAACATTTATGTTTTCTATCCCATTTGGTCCAAGGAATTGTCCGAAAACGTTAGTACTCGAAATTCAGATTTGTCCTGAATCCCTGACGTTGCACGTTCGACATAAAACAAATTAATAATTCCACACTTTAGCCGAATTCTTTTTTAGTTTGCAGAAGTCGTCTCCCTTATTACAAGCGCGCGCGTGAAAATGTTGCGATGGTGTCTCGTTTGTGCTTCGCGCTTTATACGACAGCAAATCACAGCCTGAAGAAGCTGAAGCTTGCCGTGAAGATGCTGAAGCTTGCCGTGAAGATGCTGAAGCTTGCCGTGAAGATGCTGAAACCTGCCGTGCGACAAGCAGTAATCCTCACTTTTTCAGCAGATTATTTTTCACGGAAAACAAGAGATTGTATTTTCTACAGCGAATTGGAAAGTAACGTTAAAAATTTTTCAGAACAACACAGAAAACGAACTTAAATTTTTTAGTATTTGATTCTGCGATTTTAATATTATGTAAATGTATTCCGGAAAAAAACATTTCAACATTACGGCACCTAATAAACGCGTATAAAAATGGTTCTTATTCTTCAAGAACAAAACACAAAGATAACAATAATAGTTTTTTTTTATTTTAAATCATAAAATTTTGTTTAAAGTACGTTTTATTTTAATTTTTAAAGAAATGCTAACTTTAGAACATAGTTATATATTTGTAGAATTTATGATATTTTCAGTTCTTTCATACCCCTTCAATAAACTTCNATAACTTTAGAACATAGTTATATATTTGTAGAATTTATGATATTTTCAGTTCTTTCATACCCCTTCAATAAACTTCATTACAAATGCGTATTTATACAATTATAAGAACATATTTTAGCCTGTTAGTAAATAGAATATAGTTTATATGAATATTTCTGTGTAATTTATTATGCTCAGCCAATCTTTGTGCTTGTTCTATGCCGTCAAATATAATATACATAACGAGGCAGCTTTATTTACTTATTATTCACAAATGGCGTCTGACATATTGCGAGCTATTGTGTAGGCCTATACTTAGGGGCAGTGATATTTCACGAAAAGATTTTGAGACAAGATACAGTCCAAAGCGCTGTATAGTCGACCAGCTTCTTTGATTGGCTGAAAAATGTTCTGGCCCGTGTTGACCGTTTGCGCACGACTCACGAAGGTTCAGTGTGGGAGTTACTTAGTCCTGAGTGGCTTGGTCAAAGACGGTCACGGCACCAGCAGCCAATGGAGGAATAACAACAGCTGAGGTGTGTATATAAAATTGAAGTCTACTGTGTGCTCCGATTTTTACGCGAAAAGTCACTGGCGCTACCTATACTCTTTTTTGCTTCTGACTCTGAAATACGTATTGCACAGTATGATTTCACGAATACAACTTCTTGTTTTCTTTGATGGTAGACGACGGCTTGCTGACGCTTTGTTAAGGATAAAATAACTTTTCGTGAGTGAAGTGTGAAAACCTTTCTGAGTTTATTTTCTTGCTATATGTTTACGTCAAGCACAGAAGGGTCGAACGAAATTTAGTGCTACGCCTCATCTTCCAAAGCAATCTCCGCCTTAGCAATTTTTACGAATGAAGCAGCTTAGCTTGACGGTGCACAATATAATTCCTGGGCACTTGCCACACCTGTACAACATGAAGATCTAGCAGTTTACGATTAGCCAAAAAAATATATATAATTCAGTAAATTAAATATTGTGCCTAGGGCCACTGACTTTTCGCGTAAAAATCGGAGCACACAGTAGACTTCAATACTATATACACACCTCAGCTGTTGTTATACCTCCATTGGCTGCTGGTGCCGTGTCCGTCCGTCTTTGACCAAGCCACTCAGGACTAAGTAACTCCCACACTGAATCTTCGTGATTCGTGCGCAAGCTGTTAACACGGGCCAGAATGTGTTTTAGCCAATCAAAGAAGCTGGGAGACCCTACATTGCTTTGGAAGGTTTCTTGTCTCGAAATCACCCCTACTTATAACTGGTCAGTACTCTTATTATCCAAGCCCAAAAAGTTTCTCGTTTGCTCAAATATCGAAGAGAAAATCTCCGATTTTAAATATAAACCATGGTTCAACGATATAGCAGCCTGCCACCACGATTTTTGGCGCTTGCAGGAGCGCCCGCGGTGTAGTGGTCAGAACACACCTCTCCCACTAAGGCGAACCGTGTTCGATTCCCGGTGAGGTCACGAGGATTTNCGCCCGCGGTGTAGTGGTCAGAACACACCTCTCCCACTAAGGCGAACCGTGTTCGATTCCCGGTGAGGTCACGAGGATTTTCGCACGTGGGTAAATGTGGTGAGTTTTCTCGGGCCTTCCAGTTTCCTCCTGACCTTGCATTCTTCCGCTACGCCATCTTCACCTGTTAAACGCCAGACCCAAGTCTTGCACCGGCAGCGAAACAGTTACGTTGCCAAAATCTGTACCTGTTGTTCTCGACATGTATTCGGTCGGTGTTCAACTTTCACGCAGCACCAGACCGTCCTCTCTCATTCACCAACACTCCAGCCCCTCAGCTCTGCCAGGGACTCTCTTGAAATTCCACTCCAGTTCCGTCTGGGGGGAGGACCACAAAGATGCGCTCACGCGCTGATAAACGACCACTGCAAACTTCTGAGGCCGAGCGGTCGCAAAGAACACGCGGTGGGTTGTGTGCAGCCGGTTATGTTCCCAACTCCACAAGTACACTCCATCTAAATGGCTAAAGGAGATGATCACAACTCAGAAGGTTAGGTTTCCCTTTGAGGATGGCACAGATTTACCAGCAAGGATTAAGTGAGCTGCCTGTATCCTCAACTACGTATAGCTAGGGGCAGTGATATTTCGCGAAAAGATGAGACAAGATAGAGTCCAAAGCACCGTAGGGTCTTCCCACTTCTTTGATTGGCTAAAAATTTTCTGGCCCTTGTTAACCGTTTGCGCACGAATCACAAAGGTTCAGTGTCGGAGTTACTTAATCCTGTGTGGCTATGCAAAAGACGGACACGGCACCAGCAGCCAATGGAGGTATAACAACAGCTGAGGTCTGTATATAGTATTGAAGTCTACTGTGTGCTCCGATTTTTACGCGAAAAGTCACTGGCCCTACATATAGCGTTTATAATAGGAGGAGCGAAACTTGAGGACTTACTTAACGGTTCGTAACATTTAATGAACCTGTAAACACGTTTTGATTGCTTGACGAAACGGCTTCGTGTAAACGCTGGAAGAGGCGGCAGCCTTCCCAAAAAAAATACCAACGTGTCTATTCTCGTGCGTTATGCGCGAGTTACGGAGGCCTGGCCTGTGCGTGGTTTCTCCGCGAATGATGCACCCCGCCCATTTCGCAGCGCTCAACCACATGATAATGTTGTTCACCCGGACTCGCGTCAACAGTCGTTTGAAATAATCGATCGAGGCCTGCTCGAGATCTGAACGTCCCGGAAGTTCGACTGGCAGCTTGTTTATGAATTCCCCGTCGCGAGACGATGCCTCGGGGNGCTCGAGATCTGAACGTCCCGGAAGTTCGACTGGCAGCTTGTTTATGAATTCCCGTCGCGTGACGATGCCTCGGGAAATGTACTTTACTTCGCCACCGTAGTGCTTCGATAACTTCTGGATGATTGATGACTGTGATATCGATAGCCGACGCCACACATTCCTTAATTAGGGCTCGGCTTGACCTATCATGCAGACATTCATCGTTTTCGTGTAAAAATCTCAGTTACAGAGGTATTGTTGGAAATGTTTGACTATAGAAAATTTACAATTTACTTGGTGTTTAATATTTTTGTGTCTGCTTTTCACTTTGTGTTATTTTCTGCCTTTCGATAAAAATATAAATATTTTCCCGACATTTTGAAACTAGCAGATAACATATAATGAAAATTAAACACAAAAATAATAAAAAAAACCGGTAAAATGCAAAGTTCCTGTAATCGTGCGGTGTCAGTAATTACTCTGAAACATATATTATGACACGAAAACGAAGAATTTTTGCAAAAGACATGAAGCCGAGCATTAAGGCGAAGTTACGCTTTTCACTTTGAGTGCAACTTATTTACTAATACGTAGCCTTAATTTAGCTAAGTGATTTGGATTCCGGCGTAAAATTAACCCCAACCGCAGCAGAAACTAAAAATAGAAGTGCGAATTACTTAAACGAACACAATGGATTGTATAGGCTAATATTCTTACATTTCATTGGAACACTTTCAACTTGGCATTGCATTGGCAGAAGGCTCGCCAGCGACGAACATTGTTCGTTACAGTGAGCTTGTCCGGTGCTGAATGTAACAATGGGGAGATTGCAAAATTGGAATAGAGTTTCCGCCAGCTTAGTTTGCGGACGGCGAGAGGGGGAAGTGCCTTATCACTAGAGACCTGACAAATCCGCGTTTGAATTTTGGGACACGCTAGAATTCAAAACCGCGTACGTTTGAATTGCTAGTGCTGCTGGTCCACCCGTTAGTTTACGCCTGCTGGACAACTCTGAGCCAATAAATAAATACACAGTAAAATGCAGACCGAATCACCGTCTTCCGCTAATACAACAAGCAACCAACGAACAGTGATATTTTCAATGGTTTTACACACGGTAATGGAGTATAGCCTGCAGGTACATTGAACTCGCTAATTTTTCAGGTCTGTACTTATTAGTTTTGCCTGGTATTAGTAACGTCTCCAGTTAGAATGACTGGTGAGCTTGGAACAAATGGTTTAGTTTACGAGTATGCTAATTGTTTCCGTTGTCGTTGGAATTCTTGGAACGTTTCTCTCCCGCCAATAGCAGCCACCTGCCAATAGCAGCCGCATGCCAATAGCAGCCACCCGCCAGCTAAGCCGGCGCGTGCTACACAGACACGAAGAGAACTGACAGTCGCACAGATGTGAACATATCTAACTCCTAGCTTGGCTTAATTGCTGGCGAGTGGCCGCCATTTTGTTGTGGCGTGTGTGGCTAGATTCCGCGTTGCAAGAGGCTGTATCACCTCCGAATTCTTAAATACTATTTGGTCACGCTTTACGAAATATTTTCTAGGGCCAGTGACATTTCGTGTAAAAATCGGAGCACACAGTAGACTTCAATACTATATAAACACCTCAGCTGTTGTTATACCTCCATTGGCTGCTGGTGCCGTGTCCGTCTTTGACCGAGCCACTTAGGACTAAGTAACTCCGACACTGAACCTTCGTGATTCGTGCGCAAACGGTTAACACGTGCCAGAACCTTTTTTAACCAATCAAAGAAGCTGGACGACCCTACAGTGCATTGGACTTTATCTTGTCTCGAAATATTTTCGCGAAATATCACTGCCCCTATCTATAGGTATGTATTCGCAGAATTGCCTAAGCGAATTTTCTTTCACGCTCATTTAAATTACCCATACTAAAAAAAAGTGTGTAGTGTTATCGATCGGAAATACCTCGAGAATTTCAGGAAAGCTTTGCACGGTTATCAGCGCCGCTTATCAACACGGCACACGAAAACCGCCAGATCAGTAACGCACATTCCTTACGGAACACGTTTGCTGAATACCCCACGAAGCAGTGTGACCCACTCGCCAGGCAACCAGCGTTGCACCGCAGGTTGCACTGACCATTAATTGGGTTGTTATTCCCGTCTGCGGCTGCGAACCCTCCACCAATACCGCGGGGGGATTTAGATCGGGCCGTAAAGCGGGGGAATGAAGGGAGGATATTTTCCTAGAGTCCTTTGTTGCCCCAATTACAGGGAGCAGATTCGATGGGAATTAGCGTCGTTACTCGACGTCAGGATGTACCTCGAGGTCCTGTCGTATTACCAACTACGCGAGTTAAAATTACCCTCGCGGGAATTCCACTCGTTATTACAAGGACAACCAAGACTTCAAATAATGTACTTCTAAAGCTTCGTCTACTAACCAACTTGGCGCTAGAAGTTAAACGCTCTAATCCAATCACGGTTCCTTCCAGGTTTTCTAAAGCCCTGCTGAAGTTCTGCTTTCAGGTTATTCCTCCGTCTCATGTAAACAAAGCCTTATCAAGTCTAGAAAACTACTTCAAAGGGACAACGCACCGCATTCGTGCGCACTCAGTTTAATATTATTTTGCATAATATTTATATCATACTACGTATTAGCAACCAAAATACTTTCTATGCTTTTATTGGTATTACTAGAGACCTGAAAAATTCGTGAGTTCAACGACCTGCAGGCTGAACTCTACAGTCTTATGTATAAATATTCCTATGTCAACTGCACATTGGTTGTCTGTTTTCACAGTGGGTGGCGACGATTGAGCTAGCGTTCTTCAGAAGGTGTCAAACAACGTGTGGTCCAATGACTGAAGTTATATAAACACACGTGTTTTGAATTCTAGCTTCTACCAAAATGAATCCGTGAATTTTTCAGGTATCTAGGTATTACTTATAAATAAATTAAAATAGTTTGTAAATAAATTATAATTTAAAGTCCTTTTAAAAAAAAGGAAGATATTTTTACTTTTACAGAAGTATTAAACAATTTTGATACCTGGCATATTTAGGAAAAAACCAAACACGTCATTCATAACGTGATTTTCCAAAGAGTGTGTTCAGAAAGTGTGATGATTCTGCGAATAGACTATGAACGTTATTATGAGAGAACTGGCATTCTACAGCTGAGATTAACAAGTATAAAAATGGGGTGGTAATTAAAAATGTTGAGTAATTAAGGTTTGTTACCGTTGATTGTTTTTGGGAAATAACTAATTCCGCTTCATTCTTTTTAAATTTTTTTTNGAGTAATTAAGGTTTGTTACCGTTGATTGTTTTTGGGAAATAACTAATTCCGCTTCATTCTTTTTAAATTTTTTTTACGTCATTTTTTATTTGATTTCGTATAATTTAAACTTAATAAATTCGTACGACGATTGTGAGTCTTTNTTTTTTTTTACGTCATTTTTTATTTGATTTCGTATAATTTAAACTTAATAAATTCGTACGACGATTGTGAGTCTTTCTGCTGAGCGAAGTCCGTACTACTTGTTTTCGATTCATTGTGGATTGAGTTCTGACTGGTTGGCGTTAAACGCTAAAATGGCAAAGACTTGGAAGTCGGTGAACTATTAACGCGATGCGTTTAACGTTTATAGTCGCATTGACGTTTTAACGTCGGCTGTAGCCACTCTCATTATTATCCAACATATATTTAATACTTTTGCTAGGGGCAGTAATATTTCGCGACAAGATTTCGAGACAAGATACAGTCCAAAGCACTGTAGGGTCGTCCAACTTCTGTGATTGGCTGAAAAAATTTTCTGGCCGGGTTAACCGTTTGTGCACGAATCACGAAGGTTCAGTGTCGGAGTTACTCCGTCCTGAGTGGCTTGGTCAAAGACGGACACGGCACCAGCAGCCATTTGAGGTATACCAACATCTGAGCTGTGTTTATAGTATTGAAGTCTACTGTATGCTCCGATTTTTACGCGAAAAGTCACTGGCCCTAGTCATAAGTTTTAACACTAGGCCATGTTCCTAAACGTTACTCCCGGAATATATTACGATAGTACAGAGCCGTTAATATCGCTAGGTNTTAACACTAGGCCATGTTCCTAAACGTTACTCCCGGAATATATTACGATAGTACAGAGCCGTTAATATCGCTAGGTTTTTAAGCAACAAGCTTGACTCCACAATTCCAGATACTCATTTCCTTGTTCTTTGGCTGTTGCTCCAGTTCAACATTAGACAATGTAAAGAGACCTGGAATATTCGCTGATTTATTTTGGGACAAGCTAGAATTCAAAACACGCGTGTTTATATAACTTCAGCCATTGGACCACACGATGTTTGACACCTCCTGGAGAACGCTGGCCCAATCGTCGCCACCCACTGTGACAACAGACAACCAATCTGCAGTTGACATCGGTATATTTTTACATAAGACTCAGCCTGCAGGTCGATTAACTCGCGATTTTTTCAGGTATCTAACAACGTAGCACGTGGTATTCGGTACTGTCCTTACTTGCATGTATGTCATTATTAAATTATTTTTGCTCGTCAAATGTGACGAGCTGTGGCCCAGCGGGAACAGAAACTCTGACGAACGTGTGATTGGTAGGGCCAGTGACTTTTCGCGTAAAAGTCGGAGCACACAGTAGACTTCAATACTATATACACACCTCAGCTGTTGTTATACCTCCATTGGCTGCTGGTGCCGTGTACGTCTTTCACCAAGCCACTCAGGACTAAGTAACTCCGGCACTGAACCTTGGTGATTCATGCGCAAACGGTTAACACGGGCCAGAACATGTTTCAGCCAATCAAAGAAGCTGGATGACCCTACAGTGCTTTGAACTCTATCTTGTCTCGAAATCTTTTCGCGAAATATCACTGCCCCTAGTGATTGGATTTGAACTTGTTCTTGGAAGAATTCCACGAAATGTCCGGGCATTTAATAACGAGGAGAATCTTAGCAAGCCTAAAGTTAAAAAATGGTGCTTGAGAGAACTTATGTCAAAGAGCTGTGTCACCTAACCCTGCACTGTGACGCCAATATCCGTGACAAGAACGCGCACACGTTCTTGAATCCCGCGAGTTCGGCCAAACCTCTTTCCGTTTGTTCATTTCTGTAGCAATCAGTTAATTTAAATTTACTTGTCACAAAAAAATTAAATGCTCTAGGTTATAACTTTGCACCTTTAGGAGTCCACAAATGCAAGTAAAACCTCAACTAGGAGAGTTTCGGGATAGTAAGAGTGAAACTTCTTTCGCAGCGTAAGGGCTATGGGAAGATTCTGCAAAGTGCAAATTCCCGAAACATAAAGATGAGAACATAAATTGAACTACCTAATATAGTTTTGTGGAATTGCATTTATTTATAATATTTTTGAACACTGGTAACTATCGTAGAGAAAAATTTTCGACACAGTCTACAGTTTTCTTTATAAAAATTGCAAACTTTATGCAAAAAAAAAANACTATCGTAGAGAAAAATTTTCGACACAGTCTACAGTTTTCTTTATAAAAATTGCAAACTTTATGCAAAAAAAAAATTGGATAATAACCACTGAATAAGTAAATTTTACAAACAATATGTCTTAAATTTCACCAGATAAATAAATTGTTTTACATTCGTAGAAAATACTATTCGACTTGCAGATATATCTTGAAAGTATTCTTTCCCCCCCATAAAAAAATTTAGATAGCATAGTTTGCACATCATGGCATGCAAAAATTAGTTTTTGTGTTTTCGGACNCCCCCCCCATAAAAAAATTTAGATAGCATAGTTTGCACATCATGGCATGCAAAAATTAGTTTTTGTGTTTTCGGACGCACAAATAATATAAATGAAAATATTTAAATACAATTTAAGAAGGTTAACTGTGTAGCTGCATAACGCATCCGTACACGGCACATGATTTTTTTCCAATATGCATTTTAAACAAGTGTTTTACTGAGGGGGGGGGCAAGCATGTGTTTTAAAGTGGAAGGGGCACGCGGTGATAAATTTTTCTTTAATATTTACTCCGAAACACGCTTTTTGTATGCATCTTTCTTGTGACGTATATTTACAGTATGAGGTTATATTAACAATATTTTCGATATCTTGCCTTTCGGTTCAAATACTTTCCTTTCGTGGAATGGGGTCGGTTTTGCAAAGCTGCGTTGGAGCCATACAGTAAGTTTTATTGGTGGCGTGTTTATGTGGAGAACCAACAGCGGTGATTTGCCCCATTCGAGCTAAAANTGTTTTAAAGTGGAAGGGGCACGCGGTGATTAATTTTTCTTTAATATTTACTCCGAAACACGCTTTTTGTATGCATCTTTCTTGTGACGTATATTTACAGTATGAGGTTATATTAACAATATTTTCGATATCTTGCCTTTCGGTTCAATTACTTTCCTTTCGTGGAATGGGGTCGGTTTTGCAAAGCTGCGTTGGAACCATACAGTAAGTTTTATTGGTGGCGTGTTTATGTGGAGAACCAACAGCGGTGATTTGCCCCATTCGAGCTAAAAATGTGCAAACATCCTGATAATACCCGCTCTCGTTGTGGAGGCATAGGTATTTAGACTCTGTTGGAACGCAGTCTGGACCTCTACGAAACCATTGCCATTAATCAACCCGGACCCTCACACGATCCTTGGGCGTGATGGTCGCTGGCACGATGGTGGATACTCACCCTGAACCCTTCGTTTTGTGGGAATTACAATAATACTCTGCGGTGAGGGAGACTATACACGATGGATTTTGGCAGGTGAAGGCCCAACAGCGACGCAGGTTTTCGTATGCCTCTGCAAGTTATCGCGCCTAGCAAATGCCATGCCACAGTTTCCACACTTATGTGCCACTATATCTGCATTATTCGAACATCCATACTTTTCGTGTCTTCGAGCACATTCGGTGAATGCAAACGTAGTGTTACAGTAGCGGCACGGGTACTGAGATAACGTCATTGTAAATTAGATCGATAGTAAATTTATAAATTTAAAAAAAAACTAAGTTCTCGTACCGTATTTTATGAGGTTACATATTTCTCCAGACACTAGCTGGCCCGAACCGATACTAGAAATTTGAAAAGCTTTTTAATTTTGCGGGAATATATATGCATATTACGTGCACACTTGATAATATCCGGTGACCTTATAGAATTAAATATCTGAAATTACCAGTTAAAAGGCTAAAGTGTGAAAGAGCTATCTGTCACCTCTGGCATCAGACGAGAAACGGTGCCATGTGCATTGTTCCCATGAAATACTTTCCCCACACTGGCACGCTCTGGCGGACAATGCTGAAAAAAAGAGTGATAAGGGATTAAGCTATGGTGAATAATTGGTCTTACTAAAGTGGTGTGGTGAGGGGTAACAGAATGAATACTTAATTTCAATAGTAATTTAATTAGCATTAAAACGAAAAATATTTTTGGTCGCTCTTAATTAAAGGTCATACAAAAATTATATCAATTGAATGATTTATGCTCGTAGGTATATTGCTGAATGGAATTTTTTATTTAATATAAATGAAAAATTACATATTTTTCTATGACTATAAATATGAGTGCCGAAAGCTGACTTTGCTGCTAAATCGTCAGAATGAGCGGGGATTGGCACCTCGTCTGCCAGTGAAATCAAGAAATTAACACTACCTATTTGTTCAAAATATAATTTAATATGGAGGGTGCCGACAGCACCACATATACTTTAAAAAACATAATCAAATTTGGCTGCCACCTGGTGGCTAAATCAGCAGCTCGCTTAGCGACGAAATCGACAAAATTGCACCACCTAGGTGTTGAAAAAAGAATCCCTTATGGAGGGCACTGACAACGCAACCTATACTTTAAAAACATAAAAATAATATGATTGCCGCCTGGTGGCTAAATCGACAACTCGCCTGGTGGGTAAATTAATAAACCAGTGCTGCCCCCTAGGTGATTAAAACATATGCAATCTAATATGGCAGTCGAATGAAGGTGAGAGACAAACTCCAGCAATTTATAAACAAATGACAAACTAATAAATCAAGATGTGATGCATACCAAAATGGCGGACTGCACCAGCTTAGATGGCGGGACTGCACTTACCAATATAATGGACTGCACATACCAAGATGGCGGACGGCTGTACCTACCACCAAGATGAGGGTCCGAAACAATTAGGCTGGCTGCACCGATCAAGATGGCGGACTGCACCTACCAAGATGGCGGAATGAAAATGGGCGGAGGGGGTGTTAGGGACCTCCAGAAATTTTATTTTTTTAAAGTAATTGTTTTAAATAATATTATTAATATTTTTTAATAATTCATATTTTTTAATTACTTTTTTTAGATTTTTTGGGAAATTTTTGGTTAAAGGTCAAATGTGAAAGTCGCATGGATCCAAGATGGTGGCCGGCCGGCGCCTAGATCCTACGCCAGAAGCCGATTCCCCAGACTTATCATAATCATTCTACTTCGACCAATAAGGAACCTACAGGGAAAACAGTTCCTGAATCCAATGTCACCTGGTCTGGGGTTATCAGCCAACGAACAACTAACTGAGATTCGACTCCACAAAGGATCGTGAAATGTTGCATGTTGTCGAATGAATACACGAAATTTCTGGATCCCTAAGCATCGTCTCTACGGCTAGTGTGTGAAGTGCTTTAAGTCGCCGTATTAGCAGATGCCAATGACACCTCAGGCTTGACGGACAACCTCCGGAGATGAGCTTCACGACCTATCCCCCGGGTGTAACCACCGTCGACGACGCAGGTGGCCTCGGGCGAGGTCAACCCACGACGGCAACCGTCAGTCCTTAATTACACGTTCATCAAGGAGTTACTGCGCGGACGATTAGCCGAGGTTATTGTTACTACTCTCTCACTCTCTCTTCCTTTTTCTCCCCTAGCCACTTCGTCAAGAGCTGAAGAGGGCACCGAGGTCGCTGCTGTCGTCATGGCCGTATGACTGGCAGAAATTTGTCGAGGGCGGGGAGATCTTGAACACCCGCTGCAGGCCTCGACGAATGCTGAAGCACGTCCGCCGCTTAAGGCGCCCGTTTACCTGGCGCTTGAACTGCGTTGCAGAGTGTTCGAAATACACGGTTTCCGACGAAACTATTAAGCGTGCGTCCAACGTGCTGATCTACGAAAAGAACACACACTTCAGACGAGAGCTGTTAAGTACTTTGAAAATATCACGTACGTTAGAAACATCAATTCAGAGTACTCCAAAACCGCTAAAAAAACGGACTTTCCAAGGCGCTGTAGCTCAAAATGCACGCATCAGAAAAATACAAAACTACTATAGGCGCCTGCACTGAACCTTCCTGAAGATTTCCCACTAATAAAATTATATGGTCACCGCTGAAAGTCCCATAGGTACACACAGCACGACGAGAACACTGCACGCCAGTTTAGAGCCTTGCGCTTAGCGGCGATGGCGTACTTGATGCCCGTGGCAGTGTCGCTCTTATCGCTCCCGGGCTTCTCAGCCTAGAAGTGGGAAAATGTTCCAGGTAGACGGGGGCCTTAAGGCTCCCGCCTAACTGCAGCTCTTTTCCGCGTTTGATGTCGGGAAGTGTCGGAGCGATAAAGGAGAAACTGCCACGCGCATCTAGCACGCCATCGCCTCTAAGCGCGAAGCTCTCAAATGGCGTCTAGTGTTCTCGTCGCACTGCGTGCACTCATGGGAGTCTTAGCGGTGTCCCTAATATCATACTAACGTAAATTATGTAAGAGGTTTAAACGCATGGTTTTTAGTAGTTTTATATGCCTGAAACGTATATTCAGAGATACAGCACTTTTAAAAAGCTGTTTTAAGCAGTTTCGGAGCGATATGACATAGTGTTTGTAACGTGCGTGGCATTTTGAAAGTACTCAGCAGCCCTCGTCTGAAAATTGTTCCTTTCCCAGATCAGCACATTGGACGCACGTTTAGCAGTTTCGTGGAAAAACGTGTATTTCTAACGCACTGAAACGCAGTTTAGTGTCATGTAGACGGGATCTTAGTGGGACTCCCTTGTACGCAACATTAAACAACTCAACGTGACATTCGGATATAAAAAAGCATTGCAACGCCAACTAAAAAAAAAAACATAAACAAGCTTCACGTTTTTTGTTCATCCTCATAATTTTAAGCAGTGACGTAAGTGTTTTAATACAGCAATCTGTTCAGTAAAGACTCAAATTGTCGCTATTGTTTTAAACGCGGTTTTACAGAAGAATAAATATAGTTAAAAGAAGGCTAATAACAACGATTTTTGCTGATTCTGTCACTTTTCAACGGCAGTAGTTAGAAAATGCAGTACTGCGCCACCTGTCTGCCACAGTGGACATCTTGGATTTCCCTTTATTTCCCACTTTTACCTCGGGATTTCACTTTTCCCCTTCAGAATTACCCCCTTTATCCTCAAAAACGCCCAAAAATTTCAATAATTTCTTTCAAAACCAGAAAAATTTCCCCCATAAATTTCCCTTACCAAAAGTTTTATAAGTCACTCAGTCCGAAAATAACAGTTATCCCCAATGTAGCTAAGTGTCTCCTTTTTTCGAATGAGGGTTTGAGGGTTTCCTCTGACATTCGCGCTCTGTCATTCAATGTCAGCACCATCCATCTTGTCTGAAGTATGTTCGAATTTATAGCCCTGTCATGAAACTTCTCTCAATCCTTCCACTCACTCTGACCCACGTCCATTCGCCCTCGCCTGCTAAGTCCCTTGGCGTTTTGTCATATTCCTTCTGGTATCTTTTATTTTCTCTCTAGTGGTTTTTTTCTTGCGCTCTCTCATTCCTTCCTGTCTGTTGTCCGTTCTATCCCTGGGGAGATGGGGGGAGGGTTCCTCATATTCCTCCCACCTCCTTTGTTTTCGTCCTTTCCTCTCTCTTGCTTTTTGAGTCCTCCATCTTGGATGTTCCCTCATCGCCATCGTCTGCTGTAGGTGGCCCCATCTTTGATTTACATATTCACCACCAGAGTGCGCCAAGGCATCTTTTATTCCCGCATCCACAACCAGAGTGTGGTAAGCCATGTGTAATTCCCGTGCCTGCTACTAGTCGGCCACTGTAGGAGGCCATCTTTCATTCTCACGCCCACCAGTAAAGTGTTTGAAGTTCAACAGTTCGAGGCAAGGAGTGCCGGTAATATCACAGCCATTTTGTTGTGTGTGTTGGTTCACTCGTCGCCTGCAGGGGTGCGCAAGCATAGGGTAGTTTAGTTGTAACGGTGACTACCAGGAGCGCTGGGAATTATCTGTTTAGTTGGTATTCGTTTCTGAACTAAAAAAAAAAAAAATGCCAGAGGAGTGCAGGATCTTTCCGGCACCCCGAAGGTTGGCAGTCGAGCATCTTGCCCACAAGACCATTGCGACATCTAGAAAAGTAGGATACGCAACGAAGGATATGTGTTTAGTAATTATTATCACGGGCATTCAGAAAAGCCCCCGATGTTTTACATATCGTCATTGCATGGTTAGGTGAAGAAATAAAGTAAATACCCCTATCAGCCTATACACTCACCAGACAATAAACCTGTAATCGCGAAAAAAAGAGGATGTTAAATTGTTTATAAATAGTTATCAAATTCATAACATAGGAATCACCCCCTGACGACGAAAATGACCATAGGGCAAGTATGCCCTAAGCCATCGTATTAGCATGGTCTCCTGTAATTCCCGAACTGTTTAAGATATAGTCATCAAATTCATGACATAGACATCACCCCCAATGTCGAATAGGACGATAGAGACAATTACGCCCTAATCCCTGTTATAAGCATAGTTGGCTGCCATTTCCGAACAGTTTAAGATATAATCTTCAAATTCATTACATAGGCATCGCTCTTTATGCTGAATAGAACGTTAGAGACAATTTATCCTTAAGCCTTCGTATAAGCATAGTCGGCTGTAATTTTCGAACTGTGTAAGAGAGTCACCAAATTCGTAACAAAGTATCACCCCCGGCGATGAAAAGAACCACAGGGCCACGTATGCCTTAAGACCTCTTATATGCATAGTTAACAACCATTTCCCATCTGAAGAGGCCATAGTCATCAAATTTAAATCTTATGCATCGCTCCCAACATAGAACAGGGCAGAAGGGTAATTATGCATTTAACCTACACCTAAACATAGTTGCCTGTAATTTCCAATCTGCGAAACACAATGACCGCCAAATTCATATCACTGGTATCATTACTGGATGCAATCAATGCGATAAACATAATTAGGACCCTTATTATATGCATTGAAGGGCGTCATGTTGGAATTATTTAAGTTCGGCTGACATTTAACAGCCAGTCATGCATGTAAAGAAAATAAAGGTAGGTACACAAACAATTGCATTGCAAGCATGTCATAGTAGTTAGCAGTTACCTATGAATGTAGGAGTGTAGGGGGAGGCTGAAATAGCACACACATACGCGCTGGTCCTCGCGAACTCGTCAATCACCCACCACCAGCACGCACGTAGTCAATCAAAAACAAGTCACATTCCCACACTCTCTCGCACGTGGGAATCATCCCCGGGGGTTGCTGCTGGTTCACGGGTTTTCTCGGGATCTCCCAATTTCTCTCGCCCTTACATTCCGACGCTGCTTCACGCTCACCTCACTTCACCCTCATCGGCTGTCAAGTCCTTGATGTTGAGAGCCGCCCAAATCTCTCCACTCCACACCCAGAGCGTTGCTCACCCAATCAGAGAACGGGAATGGATACCACCAGATCAAAGGAACCGCCCCACCATGTCCTTTCCTCATAGTTACCGACTCTGTGGAAACAGAAAATTAATGCACAAGAGTTTCTGTTTCAAATTTTAAAAATACGTTGCAGTCTAGAAAAGGGTAAAGTAAATTTGCATAATTCTGCCCCCCGGTAAATTTTGACTTATAAAGCAGAACTGATAGGCAGATGATGGTTCTCTGTCAGACTTAACGCAACTCGAGGACGGAAACGTTACCAGTCCAGTCGTGCAACGAGCGAATTCCTGAAATTTCCCTATCTGTGCTCGCCACGAACGTGTTCGGGCGCTGCGCTCTGCTGAAAGTTGGCTCGCCTGCCTCGCGCCCGATAGGGGCAACGAGCAGCTCACCGTCGTGGTAGTTTTCAGGCGTCTCTCTTTCTAGACGCCTCGCGTCGCAATCCGCGCGCGCTGCCGTGTGGAGACGCGATAAATTCCGCGGGGCGCCGGGGCGCCTGCAAAGTAATAAAAGCTCGGCGGGCGGAAAAGCTCCCGGAGTTGGGCGGGAGGGAAATTTCGGATCGCTGCCAGGTCGGCACAGATCCCCACCCCCTCCTACTACAAGCTTCCAAACCTGGTGGTGAAATAACCACCACCTCCTCCCACCCCTGCCCTGAACCACCCTCCAAGAACTATCTCCGCCCACCCGTTTCCTTCCCTTTTCAACACTTCCTCGATAATGTTCCGCCGTTCTCGGTTCCCTCGCGAACCGAAGCGATGCCCGAACGGTTCTCGCCCCGGCGAGCTAATTCCGCGAGCAGGAGGGGATCGCGAAATTCCTGTTATTGTTAGGGGGAGGTGCTATTTTCACAGTTCAACTCCAGACCTTGCATTTCGCTTTGTGTCTCGTGAGTAGGCTGGTATCCACGAAACTGCACGATCCACAGGAGAAATTTGAACTAATAACTGGCGTTTAGTATCCGAAATACGCGAACCTCATACGGTTAAGTTACGAAAAGAAAATACTCTTAATTACGCTACAGTCACTGAAATTTTGAATGTCTCTCTACTAGTGGAGATAAACAGGACGTTATTTTTAATTCATTAGCGTGCTTTAGTTCTAAATATCATAAACTGATTTAGGTGGAGTGGTGAGATTTAGCCGGCTCTTAACATCGAGGTCCCGAGAGCCGTTGAGGGTAAAGCGAGGTGAGAACGGAGCATCTCTGGAAGAAAAGGACAAGGGAAACAGGAGATGCCCGAGAAAACCCGCCGACAAGCGGCATCTTCCGGCACGATTCCCACACGCGAAAATCCGAGAGTGACCCCACCGGGAATCGAACCAGGTTCACCAAGGTGAGAGGCGAGTTGCCGAACCACCAAGTATCACAATGATGTGCACCACGACTGAACACGCTGTTAAAAATTTCCGTATATTCTCGAAAAAATTTACGTAAATGTTACATTAACGCACGGAAACGTGATTCGCATTGAAGAAAATTTGAGCTGAGCCTGATAAAAAAATTACGTAACATCTCTTCTCAAAAGCTATATGTTCCGGAAATAAACAATGCAGAATCTACACGAAGCTTTATTCGCCGGTGTCACCGCAAAATTAACGTCCCTGTAGCGGTTAGGATATCCGTCCCTCTGACTTGCTCCTTCTAAATATAACAGCTAGCAATACATAAAACACTCAAGCATTATTTGATACTAAACGAGTTAGGCATTGCAGTGATATTCCGCGAAACGATTTCGAGACAAAATACAGTCCAAAGCACTGTGGCGTCGTCCAGCTTCTTTGAATGACTGAAAAATGTTCTGGCCCGTGTTAACCGTTTGCGCACGAATCACGAAGGTTCAGTGTCGGAGATACTTAGTCCTGAGTGGCTTGGTATAAGACAGACACGGCACCAGCAGCCAATGGAGGTATAACAACAGCTGAGGCGTCTATAAAGTATTGAAGTCTACTGTGTGCTAAAATTTTTATGCCATAACATTATTTAGCCAATCAAAGAAGCTGGACGACCCTACAGTGCTTTGGACTGTATCTTATCTCAAAATCTTTTCACGAAATGTCACTACCCTTACGTATAAGGGATTTGTGGGCAGACACCTGCAATGCGTTATCGTAAGAACCATCCAATCAGGAAAGTGATTCTTAGTTCTGGTGTTTTGGAGTACAAGTAGTCCTGAATTTTTTTTTCGCAGAAACAGTGAGCGAATGAGTGAAGCATTTTGGGCGGCTCTTAACATCGGGTTCTCGAGGGCTGATGAGGGTGAAACGAGGTGAGTATGGAGCAGCGCCGGAATTAAAGGTTGGGGGAAACCGGAGATCCCCGAGGAAACCCGCCGACCGGTGGCATCGTCCGGCACGATTCCTACTTGCGAAAATCTGGAGCTAACCGGCCAGGGTTTGAACCCGGTTCATCTTTGTAGGGGGGAGGGGGGAGCAGTCTAACAGCTCAGCCACCGTGGTTCCACGCAAGAACAGGTGGCCCTTAGAATAGAGTAATAGAAGATTTTTTGCAGGGATTCAGAAAATAGGGAAGTAACCATGAATCCATCTATTTAGATATATAAAAAAATGTTGTGTCCGTTTGTTCGGACGCGTATAACTTCCAAAACAATTGACCAATTTTAATTCGGTTTTTTTTACAAACCTTCCTTTCGTTCCCAGGAGTGTTGTACTCCTTTCTTTTTTATTTGTATTACCCGCAAAGGTACTTAAATCTGCAATAAAAGCTAATTTTTACCATGCTTTCGCGTCAGGAAGTGCCTTTGTTGACAGCTGTCTGTTTGAACATTTCAGTTGTTCGAACTATTCAACTTATTCATACGCGCGGAAGATGGTAAAACTAAAAACATTGCATACGAACAAGTACTTCAATAAGAAAGATTTTGAAAACACAATACACTTCTTTCAATTAATTTCACAGAAATGAATAGAACCAAAATCTTTTATGCCACAGCAACGCGTGACCGGGTAAGCTAGTATACTATAAACTCTGACACTGATGGAGATTTATTGTGTGTGACAAAAGGTGTCAGGAATCTTCAGAGTGAAAATACACCGAAGAGCCAAAAAACTTGTATAGGCGTGCGTATGCAAATAACAGAGGTAAGGAATCAATCGGAGTAACGCGATTCGGTCGGCAGCTAGATCGGTTACTGCTGCTACAATGGCAGCTTATCAATATTTAAGTGAGTTTGAACGTGGTGTCATATTCAGCGCACGAGAGATGGGACATAGCATCTCCGAGGTAGCGATAACATTTGGATGTTCGAGTACGACCATTTCACGAGTGTACCGTGAATATCGGGAATCCGGTAAAACATCACATTTTCGACGTCGCTGTGGCCGGAAAAATATCGTGAAAGAACGAGACAAATGACGACTGACGAGAATCATTAAACGTGACAGACGTGCAACCCTTTCTCAAATTGGCTCAGATTGGATTTGTGGACTGCCCTGCAGGATTCATGGTGTGAATTGCCTCCTGCATACCTTCAGACATTAGTCGAGTCCATGCCACGT
>NQII01008670.1:0-44067 GCA_002778355.1 Clitarchus hookeri | reverse complement strand
GCAGGTGTACCAGTTTTTTTAGTTCTTCATTGTATAACGTGCACGTGAGATAGCGAGGGCTCTATATGATAATGGCAGCGTGTTGGGGGGGTGGGGGCAAAATCACGAGCGAGTAGTCTTGTTTACATTCGCCGACTCAAAGCCAGGCCCTCCGGCGAGGGACGGCGGAAATATCCTCACGGCCGGGTGAATGACGCGTCTCGAAGGCCGCGCGCGCTGCTCTAACACGTACCGCCCATACACTACGTCATCGCAAACACTGTTTACTACTCGGAGGTGCTCGCAGCCCGGCCGCGGGGAAGAGAGCAGGGAGTTTATTTCCCCGCCCACTCGAGAAGTATTTCGGGTCGGAGAGACGGGATGAATCTCGTGCTCACTTCACAGTTGGCTGGACTGTACACTAGTCCTTTCACGGCATCTTCACCCTTTCGTATCAAAACTTTGAAAAATCACCCCCATGTTAGATAATATTATATTTGAATTTTCCTGAATATAGCATTTATCGCAATTGTTTTGCACTTATGTTAACAAAAAGTATTTTATTTGGGTTAAACTAAATTTTTTTTTCTTTTATTTTAGCTATAAATTTTAATTTTTAATAAATAAAAGGAAAGATTATACAGGTGTAGTGGTAATGATTAGTTATATATAGGGCCAGTGACATGTTCGCGTAAAAATCGGAGCACACAGTAGACTTCAATACTATGAACACACATCAGCTGTTGTTATACCTCCATTGGCTGCTGTTGCCGCGTCTGTCTTTGACCAAGCCACTCAGGACTAAGCAACTTTGACACTGAACCCTTGTGATTCGTGCACAAACGGTTAACACGGACAAAAAAACTTTTCACCCAATTAAAGAAGCTGGACGACCCTACAATGCTTTGGAATGTATCTTGTCTCGAAATTTTTTCGCGAAATATCACTGCCCCTAGTTATATACAGTTTTCATTACACGAATGCGATGCATTGTCCCTCTGGTGTAATTTTATTAATAGAATTAAGCTATGCTTAAATGAGGCGGAAGAATAGCCTGAAAGTAGAACTTCCGCAGGGATTCAGGAAAGTTGGAAGTAAGCATGAATGGACGTTATTGCTAAAATGTTTGCTGCGCTTCTACACTTTGTACTGTGAACGCATGCAATTGCATCCACGACATGATTGGAAGCAGTCGGCTATATTTACCACTGCAGAGAACCAGGAATGTTGGAGGTCTGTGATCCCACTTATCACCGCCCTGTCGTTTCACGCTACAATGGACGTGCTTACTGTACTGTACGGCGTTGAGAATTGGCTAACTGTCAGCCAATGGAATACCTTGTTTAATAGCCTATCACGTGATTTTGAACACGTAACAGGTTATCAAATCCAATATAAAGATCTACGTATTAAAAAAAAAAAAATAGAATTTTTGAACAAGAAATTTATTGTCGCGAAAAAATGTGAGGACTACTTGTACTCCAAAACACTAGAGCTCAGATGCACTGTACTGATTAGACGGTTTTAACTTTCGAGCATTTCAGGTATCTGCCCTCGAATCACTGTCACTCAGTGTCGGAGTTACCTAATTCTTATTGGCCCAGCCAGGCTAGGAACTGTCTCCCGAAAAACACACGTGGCCAATAACCGAAGGGAACTATACGTATTCCTTAGGATATTGGAGTCTAGTCTTCACGTAAATCGTTACGCGAATAACAGGTGGCTCTGCCTATGAGACGTAATGGAATAATAACAGATGTCATGAAAAATAAAACAACTTCTAATAAATGTTTTTTATTTTCCTGTAAGACAAAACAGGGCATTGTACCTCACTAGGTACACTTTTGTGATCAAATATCGTTTCATAAATCATAAAACGTCTATAGGTGGGGGCAGTGATGTTTTGCAAAAAGATTTCGAGACAAGATACTGTTCAAAGAACTGTAGAGTCATCTAGCTTCGTTGATTGGCTAAAAAAATGTTCTGGCCCGTGTTAACCGTTTGCGCACGAATCACGAAGGTTCAGTGTCGGAGTTACTTAGTCCTGAGTGGTTCGGTCAAAGACGGACACGGCGCCAGCAGCCAATGGAGGTGTAACAACAGCTGAGGTGTGTATATAGTATTGAAGTCCACTGTATATCAACTAATGCAATGTGATAGCCAGTGCGTATGTTAACATTTAAACTGAGTACGAAGGTGACGCAATCTATCAAAATAATCCGTTTTCGAGTCCTTCAACGACAAGTGAAGACCAGCTTGTTTTTCTTTCGATGCGCTTACTTGTTCTGTGACGCTATGGTTGTGCTACAGAAGAAAAAAAATTAATAAAGAACGAGGATATGTTTTAGAAGTGCATCGTGCACAGTTCTGCACGTTGCTGCGTTCTTCAAATGGGTATGTGTCCATGTGCACGTTGAACGTGAAGGACATTGATGACCAGTGCTGTAAAAAGCAATGCATCGGTGCTTCTCTCTTCCTTGCGGCTAATATGGATTCGTGCGACTTTCTGTACATCTTTGAAATGTACTTTTAATGCCAGTGCCATCGAGGACGCGGTACGTTTTGACTGGTGGTTTCCAAAACACATCCTAAACACAAGTACGACACACACAAAAAAAAACCGTAATCGCCACCCCTGAACCCGGATATTAATCTGTGACTGAGAGGATTAACAAATAAAGTAACAAGTAGGGCCAGTGAGTTTCCGCGTTAAAAATCGGAGCACACAGTGGACTTCAATACTATATACACACCTCAGCTGTTGTTGTACCTCCATTGGCTGCTGGTGCCGTGTCCGTCTTTGACCAAGCCACCGAGGACTAAGCAACTCCGACACTGAGCCTTCTTGATTCGTGCGCAAACGGTTAACACGGGCCAGAACATTTTTTAGCCAATCAAAGAAGCTGGACGACCCTACTGTGCTTGGACTTGTCTTGTCCCGAAATCGTTTCGCGAAATTTCACTGGTCCTAGTAATAAGCAAATGGATGTATGAAAGCATTAGATGTGTTCATCANCTGTGCTTGGACTTGTCTTGTCTCGAAATCGTTTCGCGAAATTTCACTGGTCCTAGTAATAAGCAAATGGATGTATGAAAGCATTAGATGTGTTCATCAACTGTAAAAAAGAACGAAAAATGGGAAAATGGTGACCTTTTGCTTCGGAAGCATTAGCTTTTAATATACACGCGGGATAATGCATAATAAGGTGCAGGTAACAGTTACACGGGCTGTGTGTTAACTAAATCTTACAGTGAAGAACCCTACCATAAAAACTCCATTAGCATTATGTGTTGAGCACTCGTACAGGCTAAAATAAAAGGACGCAAGCCTTTTAAAAGGGCAAACGAAACTCATTTTTNGTGCAAACGAAACTCATTTTTTTTTTCGCAGGAATACGTGGAATTAAAGGTAAGAGCTGTTGCACATTTGCTCGTGTACAAAAAATAATTTCTCTGAAACTAAACAATTTTTACTATTTGAATATTCTCCATATACGTAATGACAATAACCTTTTTAATAACAGCAACAATACAAACGAATTGCTACATTTCGATTTCGGTCAGCTGAAAATAAGTTGGCTATAGATAGGATCACGTGTTTACATGCGAAAACATTTCAGGACAAGTTGTGTTTGAAAACACTTTAGTTCAGAACCACGTTGGTGATTCGATCGTTTGAATTGTCACGCGTCTTATCTGGCTGCCCGTTTATCACGGGCGGTCAGAATCGGAGAATCTTAATCCTTATTGGCTCACTCATGCAACAAACTGTCTTCACGAAAAGACAAGTGGTTCAATAGTCAAATTAACACTGCAATTGTGCACATAAAATAAAAAAAGTTCCGCCCTCGCTATAGAGTAGCTATAGAGTAAATAAACACACATATACGAAATAGCGTGGCGGTTCCTTGAATGCGCACGTACCCATTCTCTGATTGGTTGCGCTAGGTTTTGGGAACGGATCGTTTGTCTGATTGGCTACGGCGCCCTGCGAAATGATCCCCATTGGCTGGCTTGCCGGCGGCGAGTAACTTACCAGATGCTTGATTAGTGTACGGCTGTCTGACGTGTTGCTGGTTAGTGGCGCCGTTTGGTAGCGTGTACATGTGGATTTTGTGGAATAAGCTGTTATTTCACATCTGCATTATCAAATACTCTGTGCCGTAGTAATAATGAGATAGGATCAGAAAACCAAAGAATTACCGCGGAAAGAATACGCGATCAATCGTGGAAAACGAAGCCTCATGATTGATAAAGATTTTCTCGAAATATTTCGGATTTCAACCAGTAATTCCACACTCCCACTTTTTTTGTACTTCATTAAGGACTTCTTTATAAAAATAGTTACCAAAAACAAATCTGTATCACTGAAAATAAATTAGATTAAATTTCACGAAATCTTAGTGTGAAATGAGTAAAACTTATGTTTGTTATTAACGTTAAGCTACATATATANTAGATTAAATTTCACGAAATCTTAGTGTGAAATGAGTAAAACTTATGTTTGTTATTAACGTTAAGCTACATATATAATTTTGGATGTTTTCCTAAATAATATGTTTTAAATATACTATATTTCATGTTTAGACTTACATACAAATATTTGGCAACTGATTTCCCAATAAATGTTTGCACTAGTACAGCATTTTTTTTTTTTACTCTGTAGGCATCCCGATGTTGATGACCACAGATGGACAAGCTCTAGCTAGACAAGTAAAATAAATTTGAGCATTTCTGGATAAAATATTGATATTGTATGATTTTCTTTACTTTAAAGGAGAACATGTCGCATCTCTTACCAAAAAAATTTGTGAAACGAACATTTATTATTTATCGTTTATATACTTTATATACATAAGTAGATATAAAATGCCGATTCGAACCCAGCTCTGGCGCACCATAGCGTTTATCGATCTGTTATCAAATCACTTTTGAAATCAGATGGATTAAAAATACCCATCTGTTTTCAACTCACTTAAAAAACTAATAGATTAAATATAACCATATGTTTTCAAAACACTTTTAAAAACTAATGGATTGAAATTTTCCACACATGTTTAAACCCACTTTTAAAAACTAATGGATTAAAAAAAGCCATCCGGCATCAACCCGCTTCAAAAACGAATGGATTAAAAAGAACCATAAGTTATAAGAATATTGATACGAACACCGGCGTGCACAGCGCAAAAAGAATCACTAGCGAGACTTTTTTTCATTTAAATAAATGAAAATGTATATTAAACAACAAAACATGGACCAGTTGCTAAATGCATTAAACAGCACCTGCCATTTTATGAAACTTTCCGATCTCAGAATAGGGCAGTCCTACCCGATAAACGATGCTCAAATAAAATAAACCAAGACAGTCTCAAAGTGGTAGTTACTTCAGGAAATTTTAAGGCGACCTTGTCAAACAGGTATGTATACATTTTCAGTACCAAACTGTTAAGTGATGTTAATCGAGAAGGCACAATTCTTGTGTATAAAGGAATGAAAAAAATATGGTGAGACACAAAGGCATTCTATTCGGTTTGTGAAAGAGTAAATGCATGTATTTTTTATTATATGACATCAGATTATTTTCATTTGTATTCATATCACTTTAAAGTTTTAAGGATTGTAAAACCATTAAAATACAATTACCGCTCTGACGTCGAAAGGGTGTTGCAACATAGCCTAANAAAGTTTTAAGGATTGTAAAACCATTAAAATACAATTACCGCTCTGACGTCGAAAGGGTGTTGCAACATAGCCTAATTAAAAGTTTGTATATGCACCTCCAAATACGACATATTAAAGTAGGTGAAACACCTTGTTATTTTTCTAAATCTTTCATTGCACTTTCTATAGAAATATTATCCATCTTTATTATATTACAAGAAAAAGTCGGAAAAGGTTTACAGCCAACTTAATGACTCGCGAGGGACCTTTTTTTAATANCTTTATTATATTACAAGAAAAAGTCGGAAAAGGTTTACAGCCAACTTAATGACTCGCGAGGGACCTTTTTTTAATATTATTATGGCCAATTTTGACGCAAATAAAACCCAGTTTTGCGGAGAACTCCCCGACCTCACCACTGAGCTGCCTTTTTTTTTAAGTGGTGAAGTGGAGGAGTTTTTTTTTAATTCCCGGTACCCTTCTCAGATGGTGTGGCGCCTTCACCATCCGAGATTACCCAGCTATACATCTGATATAATACTGACTGCTGTAGATAGCATTTTTCCTGGGCTTTAAGATGTACTATATATTTGCATCTGCTACTCCTAGACATCTGCTAAGAGTACGAGCATTTATTTTATTAGCTCAAATTTGAAACGGCTTGGGTTGATAAAGATACAGTGTGGATGCTAGAGCCTTCACACCCACGCTGTAAATTTATCCGCTCAGCACGGGATTTGAACCCACGAACCTTGCGTTAAGAGTCGGACGTCTTACCACTGAGCTAAACTGGCAAGACGCCAGGCGAGGTTCTTCATACAAGTTATATTACGAGTCCCGGCGAATGAATCACATCCAGAGCGTATATACATTGAACTCGACTACATCCTGGTTCACATATTATGTCACAGATGGCGCGGCCGTTTGTAGATAGCAAGTCGGAAAGAGGGAAAACATGTTTCTACACCAACAGAATGCGTGCACGCTGTGTGTTGAAGTCAGATACACATTATGCAATTGCATTTATCAACGATCCTGACCTATACTCTTTAGTTTGTTTTTATGTGAAAATTTAATGATTTAAGTAACAATAAAGTTATTATATAAGTGCTTCCAACCTTAAATACTTTTTTCTTCAATATAAAAATTACTTTCTACCGTCTCATGTCTAAGATCACAGTTCTTTCTGATGAATCAAAATGTATTAACTTACCTTTGTCATCCTTAATTTCAACTATTATTTCCTTTCATTGAGTTGTTTGCACTGGAAAAAATAATGGATAAGCAGGTTCATAATAGACTGTGTCACCAAATCCAAATGTCGGCCTTGGTTTAAATGTAGCAATTATGCTAGTTTCTCTGTGGTTATATTCACCTTGTCTTAATTTCATGCCATTAGCTATATCACGGTGTATATTTATTGTTTCAAAGGGAACAAAATTTTAGAATTGTGTTTCCAAAATGGTACTCGTTTGCTTTCAGGATTTTATTTTCTGTGAAACCCAAAAGTTCTCCTATCGNTCCAAAATGGTACTCGTTTGCTTTCAGGATTTTATTTTCTGTGAAACCCAAAAGTTCTCCTATCGAACCCCATTTTGCAAACTGTAAATCAAACACACATTTTACTTTCACCCTGCTTGTTGACTTATGCAGCTCGAGGGATATACTATTATTTTCTCCCCCACCCATTGGAACTACGTCAAATGGGAGAATTGTCTTAATAGTTTTTACGAGATCTTTTAAACTATATTGGCCAACTGGAATTTCAATTGATGTTTCCATACCACTCATGTCTTTAAAATAGAGCCTATTTATCACAGGGGTAATGTTATGAGTTAGGTATGCTGTTTATAACTGAACTGAAGCCACTGAGTGCTCCTCTATCACTAAAGGATAATGTTGTATTTTCTTTAACACTTATTTGTTATCTGTTAGCTTGAATATTTTATTCATTTATTACAAAAAGAAAAAAGTCTATTAAATAAATGAATAATCAAAAAAACATTAAAACGCAGTCTGGGATATTAAAATAAGGATACCAGACAAGGCTTTATTGACAAAACGTGATGGAGAATTAATGCCTAATAATATTAGATGCTTGATAGTGGGTCCTAGTAATTGTGGAAAAACTACACTTATGATTGATAATTTTATATATTCACCAGGATGGTTGGACTTTGGTACTCTATACGTGTGTTCAAAAAGTTTTAACTAGCCAAAATATATCACTTTAAAGGAAGATACAGAGATAGCAGCAAAGTCAATAACTTAACCAATAGCGTACTTCTTCCCTACAAATTAAGAAATGGTTACAGTGGATGAATGTTGTAATGACTCTATTGTGGTTTTTGATGACGTAATACTTGAAAATCAGGACAAAGTAAGAGATTTCTTCACTCGCGGTAGCCACATAGATATTTATTGCTTCTATTTAGCTCAGACATACTCAAAAGTGCCTAAACATCTTATAAGAGACAATGCCAATTTTCTTTGCATATTCAGACAAGACGATACGAATCTTAAAGATATTTATAGCGATTTCGTTGGTGGTGATATCCCATTTGAGAAATTTAGGGAGACTTGTTCAAAATGTTGGGATAAGGAATATAGTTTCGTTAAAAAAGATGCGACTCGTAAGTTGAATAAAGGCAAGTATCGTAATAAAATTAAGGATTTTTTAAATCCTTAGATTATTAGCACATTTTCCTATGCTTTTAATGGAAGTATTGCCATTAAAAACTTACAGACTATGCCCTTTTTTTTTTAAATGTATTTATATACCATAACTATTTCAAAAAATGCAACTGTGCCTTCAGATAAACAGAAAGCTTTTGGAATTTTAAAAAATATCTTATCATCGGGCATTACATCGAAAGTAGTATATATGTTAATGCTTTTCAAATTATGGTATAATTTATTAATTCCTTTATAATCCGCTGATTCAATTATTATTTCATTTACTCTTCCACTCCTCATAAAAATATATTGTGTTTGATTACTACCCAGGTAAAATAATTTGTCCTTTGAACTGTATTTCCCTGCTAAACGAATAACGTCAATTCTGTTGGACTGATAGTACTCTAAATTTACTGCATCATGAGGAGCAATAGGATTTCCCATGTTTCTAAGCCTTTTGTTTCCAAAATCTATATTATTATCTTCTTCCAAGTATGTAAGAAAGGCTTTATCCAATTACCCGACCATAATATTACACACGTAAGAATAAGTGTGCAAACTAAAATCATTGAGCTTCCCAACCTGAGCAGGATAAGCCTCACTTTCGTGCAGGTACTCATATTCCCTAGCACGGCCTTGTGCAGTCAGCCGGATGCAACAAATCTTTTACCTTGGAGTGCACCTCACCGACTGCAAGCAGCAGAGAACCCCTTTTTACTATAGAGAAGCGAAAAAGTGACACTGGGCGTCATAAACTTGCTACTTCACGATTCTCCGAACCCGAGATCACCGTGTGCTTGCAGTTATTATGGTACGCTCAGCGACGCGATATATTTTCGAGATCAAATATCAAAGCGGGGCATATAAGGGAGTTGCGTATCTTCTCCTCTGTATCCTTTTTTACACCCCAACGACCAACCCTTCTGCTATTTCTGTCCGCAGCAACAAAAACCTTCACGTTTCTCCCGTCGCCAACGGATGAGAGAAACTGGGCAGTTGGGTAACCCACATATTAAGAAAGCATACTGAGGGAAATGGGTGTGGCTGTTCCTATGTTACAGTCGCAGTAAAGCATTTACTGTCTACGCGAAGCTATGGTTAAAAGCATAATTGTGTCCGATTGAATACTCGCTGCTGTGAAATTTCATATACAGGTTGTTCCCAAATAATTAATTATGTGGGAAATAATTTGGATGTGTGAATAGTAGAACTTAAAACAGCACAAAATATCCCTATGAACATATATCCTAAAGTCGATAGTAACCGAGTTACAGACCTTTCAATGTTGTACTGGATGTATTCGTAATAGTTAGGGGCAGTGATATTTCGCGAAGAGATTTCGAGACAAGATAGAGTCCAAAGCACTGTAGGGTCGTCCAGCTTCTTTGGCTGGCTTAAAAATGTTCTGTCCTATGTTAACTGTTTGCGCTCGAATCACGAAGGTTCAGTGTCAGAGTTACTTAGCCCTGAGTGGCTTGGTCAAAGACGGACAATGCACCAGCAGCCAATGGAGGTATAACCACATCTGAGGTGTGTATATAGTATTAAAGTCAACTGTGTGCTCCGATTTTTATGCGAAAAGTCACTGGCCCTACGTATGTCTTACTAACCCTTTTACAGTTCGAGTATCTGCAGCCATGTTTGTGTACCAGCACTGATATGTCGCTCTTCAGAAAGTGATCAAAACGTCCACCTCTTGCCTGACCACACGCCTCAACACGTCGCGTCGTTGATTGCCTAACAAGTTCAAATACTCCAGGAATTGCATGTATATGCTGGCGACCTTGTTCCACTTGCTCGTGAAGCACTGCTGTTTGCGTAACTGAAGTTGCACAAACAATGGTAACGAGATTCCCCCACGTGTAATATTTACAGAGACCTGAAAAACTAGCAAGTTCAACGACCTTCAAGCTGAACTCTACAATCTTATATACAAATATTCATATGTTAACTGCACATTGGTAGAGACCTGAAAAATTCGCGGATTCATTTCGGGACAAGCTAGAATTCAAAACACGAGTGTTTACATAACTTCAGCCATTGGACCACACGATGTTTGACACCTCCTGGAGAACGCTGGCACAATCGTCGCCACCCACTGTGACAGCAGACAACCAATGTGCAGTTGACATCGACATATTTGTACATAAGACTGTAGAGTTCAGCCTGCAAGTCGTTGAACTCGAGAATTTTTTCAGGTCTCTACACATTGGTTGTCTGTTGTCACAGTGGGTGGCGACGATTGAGCCAGCGTTCTCCAGAAGGTGTCAAACACCGTGTGGTCCCAATGGCTGTAGTTATATAAACACACGTGTTTTGAATTCTAGCTTGTGCCGAAATGAATCCGCGAATTTTTCAGGTGTCTACTAATAGTCAAGTGGATTGAGATCTGGGGTGCGAGACACGTCATAACACTCACACTATTCCAGCTGATCCCATTAACAGGCACTTCTAGTAAAATATCGACTGTCACCGATACACATGGTGCTATTTTGGAAGGTCTGTAACTCGGCAACTATCGAATTCAGGACATTTGTTTACAGGGACATTTTGTGTGGTTTTGTGGTGTAATATTCACTTCTCCGATTACTTGTTACATATTTGGGAACACACTGTAGAGT
The DNA here is from genome assembly GCA_002778355.1 of Clitarchus hookeri. Taxonomy (NCBI): domain Eukaryota; kingdom Metazoa; phylum Arthropoda; class Insecta; order Phasmatodea; family Phasmatidae; genus Clitarchus; species Clitarchus hookeri. The sequence continues at coordinate 33,130 of NQII01008670.1, read as the reverse complement.
CTGGGAAAGGCCTTGCCCAAGTAGTGACTGACAAAATTCTGGCCATGCACCAGCTGCCAATGATTTCAAGTTTGCACTTTAAAAAAAAAACCTGTATATACGCAACTGTATTTCCTATTTCATTTCTGGAATTACTATAAATATTTGCGTTGATTTTGTCGTTCAGATAGACGTAGTCAAAGGCGGGGAGGGGATACTACAATTCCAAAGGCTGCTTTCGGAGTTCGCAGGCAAGTCAGCTGTACATATAGTGAGTTTCTCAGCGTTGTTTGCAAACTTGTCAGATGTGACCGAAACAGGGCAACAAGTGGGCGAGGAAAGTTCAAGAGGCAGTAAGATAATGTTACGTGTGTGGTGGGTCGCCATTTCGCCTGCAAGCCGAACAATTACGTTCACCTCTGTGACTGACTTCGCCATACCTACAGAGACTTCTCTTCTGTACTCTCAATCATTCTGTGCCTAGACGTAGGTGCTGTTGGTTGATTGCCTGCTTCCGTAGCGCTGGCTCCGTTTCTCTCGGTATATGCAACATTTTTTTTCTGGCGTGTGCACTGCCGGAGTTTGCGATACGCGCCGACGTGTTGATCTGGCATTCCTAAACAATCTGTGCTTCAATCAAAACAATCCAGCTATCTTCACATTTCTGCGCATGAATGCACGGATTGAAACGCTACATTTCTAATAATACGTCTCGAACATATCCCTAGGCACTCATTTAATAAATGCCCGCCATTTTAAGCATTTTTGCTAACTCATGCTGTTGGGCTTTGCAATACGCGAGGCAGTCTCGCTTCTCTGCAATGATGTTTTCTCTGTCAGCGCCTTTCCTGCTCAGACGACTGGGTATCTGAGTTTACGTTATAGTATCTACAAATTGAGCAGACTTACATTTCTATATATACACTGAAGAGTCAAAAAAACTGGTACACCTGCCTAATATCGCGTATGGCCTCCAGAGCACGCAGAAGTGCCGCAAGACGACGTGGCATGGACTCGACTAATGTCTGAAGGTATGAAGGAGGCACTTCACACCATGAATCCTGCAGGGCAGTCCACAAATCCAATCTGCGCCAATTTGAGAAAGGGTTGCACGTCTGTCTCATTTAATGATTCACGTCATTCGTCGTTTTTTCCGTTCTTTCACGATCTTTTTCCGGCCACAGCGATGTCAAAGATGTAATGTTTTACCGGATTCCCGATATTCACGGTGAACTCGTGAAATGGTCGTACGCGAACAACCAAATATTATAGNTGTAATGTTTTACCGGATTCCCGATATTCACGGTGAACTCGTGAAATGGTCGTACGCGAACAACCAAATATTATAGCTACCTCGGAGACGCTATGTCCCATCTCTCGTGCGCCGACTATAACACCACGTTCAAACTCACTTAAATCTTGATAACCTGCCATTGTAGCAGCAGTAACCGANGTATATATATATAGTGAGATTTAATAATTAATTAAGTTTGTTTTCATTACTTCCCCAAATAATGAAGGGGCCGCGGTGGTTGAGCGGTTAGACTGCTCACCTCCCACCAAGGCGAACCGGGTTTAAACCCTGATGGGGTAGCTCCCATATTTTCGCAAGTGGGAATCGTGCCTTACGATGCCGCTGGTAGGCCGAGATTTGTCTGGGGTCGCCCGTTTCCCCCGCCCTTGCGTTCCGGCACTGCTCCATTCTCACCTCACCTCACTCCCATCGGCTCTCGAGACCTCGTTGTTAAAAGCCGCCCAAATCTCCCAACTCCAATCAAAGAATGGTTCAACAGATTTCTAGGGAATTATAATTTTTCCTGCGTGTCTTATCAGCAAGGGGGTTTTCACGTGGGAAAACTGGTAGTATCTGAAGAAGAGAGGGGAAATATAAATTAATTTGTTTAGTTTGCAGCTTGTAAATGTGTTATTCTTACAATTTATCTAGTTCAGCATCACTAACGAAGTGTAACACTTTATTAAAATTTCTCCCTCTCTCCGTAAAAAAAAAAAAGTACTATGCGACAGATTGGCACGCCTCGGTGTTATTTGCAATGTTTTCGCCTTCCACAAAAACGGCAAAACATTGCAGAATATCCGCAATTTATCACCAACCCGAAATGTTCAGTGAATATTCCTCTAATGACGGTGATTACCGCTCGAAAGCTTCCCAGAGTATCCAGGGCTATTTTAGGCCTCTAAATTACGACCCGTGCAATCAGATTGCACAGCCTGTTGATGGCAAACATTTGGTTACAGCCCGCAGTGTGTTATCGCTCACCGGCAGCCGAAGTGGTACCAACATAAACCTCAGGGAGGATGTACGCACACGACAGGGGCCGTCGGGCAGATGGAGTTGGTAGGCAAGGTCATATGCGGGTGGTTAGGAAAATAATTACAACTATGACTTTTTAATTAATAGCGTACAGCGACCAGTGTTTAATTAAAAAATTATACGCCAAATATAGGTGCTGGAGGTCAAACTAGACCCCTTTAAATTCTTGTTTTTTTTTTATTTCGATTTTACATTCTTTCTCGGAATTGAAAAATTAAATGAGCTCATAATCTAATGACTTATCATTGTGATGATCAACTAACACGAGCAGTTGATACAAATAAATTTTTTACTCTTACTTTATTTCTTAATCTTATATGTAAAAAAACCAACTTTAATTCTTAATCTTACATGTAAAAAACGAAAATAAATCGTAATTAGCCGCAATTAATTCCAGTATTACACTTTAAGTCACGCGTTAAGACTTGACATTTCAGTGCACATTTCCGCCAGTTTGTGTATTTGAAAAACTGTCATGAATACGGCACTCTTACTATAAATGTTGGTTTCAAACGTTCTTAATCAGTTTTCCGCAAGTTCTAATGAATGTTACCGACTAAGTAAATACAGTTGTTGCTGGTCGGTATACAAAGTTATTTAACATGTTAGTCAACAACGAAAGGGTCGGGATGCTAAAGAGGCACTAAAGGATCGTTATATGTTTAAGAAACACCTTCCAACAGCGCTTACGGTAGCGTTCTGTTTGTGACGTCATACAATTTCACCTGTCATCCTCTTTGGACTCACAAACTCAGGATAGGTTTGCGGACATTGCAAATTTCTCCAAGCATTGAAAGTTGAACACGTTATCGATTGATTTCGTTCACAAGTTCTCCATGCTTCTGTTACGAGTTTTTACGGCGTGTTGTAAAGTACATTACTTTAAGCCCTAACTAATGTGACAAACATTTGTTGACAACAAGGACATGGTCATGTTTTTCTTTTTCTGATCTGTGTGACTAGTTTTCAGACACTAGGTTTTTCCGAATGTTTCACTGACGATAAAATTATTTTCCTCGTGTGTTCAACTGTTTTGAAAATTGAAGGAAAAAAAAATTTGAACTTTAAATAAAATTATTAGTTGCCGTAAATGTTACATAAACAAAGGTGCGATTTGATAGTTGATGTTTTTCCATCCCTAATTTAATGAAACATTTAAATCTTTCTTATTCTGTGGAAACATTGGCCTGATGCACCATTGCACCAAGGCTCCTTGCTGTTCCAATTTACACGATAATTTAAATCGTGTTCGTTTTACTCAGCTTTACAGGCTGAGTTTTTTTGTATTAACGCCACTGTTTTCCGGGAGCATTCCGTTATCGGTTGAGATAGGGATTTTTTACGAAAAGAAGTACTCCAGCGCGAAAAGTAAATTACAAGCGTAATCTCCGACGTTATTGAAATTCACGGTCTGCAGCTTGTCTGTGATAAACCATTTTCTTTAATCAACCGTATCGCTCTTATCTTGATTACTCTCATATTAAACATCGCGATTCTAATACAGGAAATACTACATACAAAATGTAATTCCGTCATTGCAGACAAGAGAATTATCTAAGTTTTAGACAACTTTCGCCATAAACACTTCCTTAATAATTGGTAGTTACCATTGAAAAACATTTCCAGACAAGATACAGTTCAAAGCACTGTAGCGCCGTCCAGGTTCTTTGATTGGCTAAAAATTGTTCAGGCCCGTGTTAACTATTTCCGCACGAATCACGAAAGTGCAGTGTCGGGGTTACTTAGTCCCGAGTGGCTTGGTCAAAGACGAACACGGCACCAGCAGTCAATGGAGGTATAACAACAGCTGAGGTGTGTATATAGTATTGAAGTCTATTGTGTGCTCCGATTTTTACGCGAAAAGTCACTAGCCCCCACTTATAACAGAACGAAATATTACACTTTTCATTTTAAGGTTAGTTATGTGTAAAAACATACTGGAAATTTAAGGCTGTTATAAAATCGTATTTTACGTGTCGAGGAGGGTTGAGGGAGAATCTGCAAACTCCTTATCCTCCCCCATTTCCTCTTGCCACTGCGATACGCCGCTGTCTTCATCTTTGACGGGGCTGTACCTTCTACCTGGCTGTCGTCAGAGCAGTCAGCAAGATCACAGCAGATCAAATCTAGGCCTTCGCTTCCACTTCATCTCCCTCCGTCCCTCCCTCCCGCCATACCACACTCGGGGTCATATCACGGTGGCTGAGTTCTTCGCCGGTGGAGTTATATTTGATTTGCCGGCTAGATCCTCTTCCACTCCTGGTGCAGCCGAACCGGAAACTCCGACGAGACACGATGGCGGTCGGGCGAACGCTCCGATCTTCCAGAAACTTGCGCCGAGGAGAGAAAGCGGAATGTCTCTCCCGTTGGTTTTTTTCCCGTAGTTATACATCTTCACGGCAAACTAAACGTTTTCGACCTTTTCCGCTTACGGTGATCCATACAGGATATTTAGGGCCAGTGACTTTTCGCGTAAAAATCGGAGCACACAGTAGAATACCATACACACACCTCAGCTGTTGTTATACCTCCATTGGCTGCCGGTGCCGTGTCCGTCTTTGACCAAGCCACTCAGGACTAAGTAACTCTGACACTGAACCTTCGCGATTCGTGCGCAAACAGTTAACACGGGTCAGAACATTTTTTTACCTACAAAAGAAGCTGGACGACCCTACAGTGCTTTGGACTGTATCTTGTCTCGATATCTTTCCGCGAAATATCACTGCCCCTAAGGATATTGCAAATATACACGTCACAACTCTGGCGGAAACGCTCCGCACGTATAGAGGAAGGGAAACGAATTATGTTGGCACAGGTCGGGAAACTTTTCGTTTTCTTCACTACATCTATCACTACATCCCTTGTGCTGGACCATTGTTACGTGGAATGCCATCACAGTACGCAGCGCGCTGATCAGGGAAGCTACGGGTGTAACGTGCGCATCAGTTAGAGTACGTCGTGGTATCCGGTGTCGCCTACCATGCACGCGATATGGCTGCAAGTGCATTCCACACAAACATGATCAAGCCCGCGGGCCATACAATGCACGTTATGTAATAGGAGCTGCAATGCAGAAACGAAGTGTTTCCGGACATATGTTCATAATACGTTTTTCCTTCCTCTAGTCTAAGGAGTGTTTCTCCAGTATTGTGATGCCGTAAGATTCGACAACTTTGGGCCAGTGACCCAACAATGGACCACCGCTACTTTCAGAACGAGAGAGCTATCTAGCTCTATATAGTTTAAATAACATATTTATTTTCAATTNAATGGACCACCGCTACTTTCAGAACGAGAGAGCTATCTAGCTCTATATAGTTTAAATAACATATTTATTTTCAATTGACATTTGTATTTTCAATTGACATTTGTACTAAGTCGACAAAAAAATGAAAAACACATATTAAACATTGAGGGAAAATGGAAAAAACCAAAACGTATACAGTCTTGACTCGTGAATAATTGTAGCGTGACAACATTGGGCCAGGGCACGTTTCACACGTATTTTAAAGGGACAAGAAGACGTGGCCCATAGTTGACTAACTTGTGTATNTATTGGGCCAGGGCACGTTTCACACGTATTTTAAAGGGACAAGAAGACGTGGCCCATAGTTGACTAACTTGTGTATACAACAATAGGCCACACAAAAACAATTCTCCCTCCCTTCCTTTGCTACTTGGATTTGATTTGGCAACAGGATTACATTTTTTAGATGTGTAGTTATGCTGGATAAAATTCCCAACCCGTTATCTTAATAAAAAAAGGATGACTATGCTTGCAAATATCAAAAAGTGGCACAAAGTTGTTGAGTTTTACGGTACGTGTTTTTGCAACGTTTTGCACATTGGATTTAACAATTTCAAACTTAAATTAATTAATGACTTAAGGTGTTTTTAATATAAACTTTTTTTTACCGAGTGCTGTAATTCAGGTGACAAAGAGCTGGTTTTGTTATTACAACCACCATTTACATTCTAGATAAGTAGCGCAATCTACGAATCATTTACCCACGGAAAAGTCCATAAGAAGGGCCAGTGACTATTCGCGTAAAAATCGGAGCAAACAGTAGACTTCAATACCATATACACACCTCAGCTGTTGTTATGCCTCCATTGGCTGCCGGTGCCGTGTCCGTCTTTGACCAAGCCACCCAGGACTAAGTAACTCCGACACTGAACCTTCGTGATTCGTCTGCAAACGGTTAACACGGGCCAGGACATTTTTTAGCCAATCAAAGAAGCTGGATGACCCTACAGTGCTTTGGACTCTATCATGTCTAGAAATATCACTGCCCCTATCCATAAGTAAAGAACAGGAAATTTTGCGGATTCATTCGACAACAAGGTACACTCCACATTCATTTGCCTCCGAGTCCCTCAGCTGTCCATTGGCTGATGATCCCGCACTACCTTAGACCGGGCTGGCGTCTGACCAAAAGCTTTCTAGGGATCTGATCGGTGAACTAGGTCCCGCTATATTGCGAGCAGGTGAGGCCCTTTTGGTGTCGTGTGTGGCTGGAGCTCACAAGACAGGCCGCCATTTCACCTTAGTATTCTTACGTGTACACGTGTTTTAAATCTAGCTTGTCTTAAAATGAATTCGAGAAAATCCTATGTCCATATTTGTCTTACATAAATACGTGAAAATACATCCATAAGTAGGGGCAGTGATATTTCACGAAAAGATTTCGAGACAAGATACAGTCGAAAGCACTGTAGGGTATTCCAGCTTCTTTGATTGGCTAAAAAATATTCTGGCCCGTGTTGACTGTTTGCGCACGAATCACGAAGGTTCAGTGTCGGAGTCACAAGTTCCTGAGGGGCTCGTTCAAAGACGGACACGGTGCCAGCAGCCAATGGAGGTATAACAACAGCTGAGGTGTGTATATAGTATTGAAGTCTACTGTGTGCTCCGATTTTTACGCGAAAAGTCACGGGCCCTATCCATAAGTGGCTACTATTATCACGAGAATTACCGACGTATGTGTTCAGATAATAAAAATACAACAGCTGTAAACGTACGACGACAACAGTTAATATCATTTAAAAGTTCGTCCACGATCGATATATTTCGCAATGTGTGCTGAACCGAAAATTTCAGGGATTTATTTGGTGTCAAGCTAAATAGACGCTTTCTCGTTTGTCACTCGACCACAATTTATTCGAAACACGCCTTGGGGGCCGATAATATTCCCGGGAGGGAAGGCAGAACCACTCGCAAACATGTCAAGAGTGAAATATTTTCAGCATTGTGGTAACAGTCGATTAACAAATCATAGACCCTCGACTACAGACTACACAGAGTGTTTTGAAATAGAGCAACGGTGTGTTAAAAATGAGTAATTTTTCCCACCCCAAGATTTTAGTGCCAGACAACCCCATTCCGAAAAAAATATGTTGTATGTTTTACTAATTAATTAAACGCACGTCAATAAACCTTTGTAAAATGTACAAAACTATCCCTTGTAATATTGATCGTTTTTTAACATTTCTAATGTGTGTTTAAAAATGTTCGTTTCGAACAGGAATAATTTTAAATCATAGATTAAACGCTGCAAACTATTAAAATACGCGATAACTATTTTACTTTAACCAAGTTAACGTGTTTGCTAATTGCATGATATTGAAAAATAATTAGACCCCCGGAAATTTCGCGAATTCATTTTATGACAAACTAGATTTCAAACACGTGTACATTCGACTTCCTTTTCAGTTGGATCACAGTTTGTTACCCATGCCTAGGACGAATTTGGGCCAATAACTAGAGACCAGAAAAATTCGCGGATTCATTTCGGGACAAGCTAGAATTCAAAACACGTGTGTTAATAAAACACCAGCCATTGGTCCACACAGTGTCTCACACCTCCTGGGGAGCACAGGCCTAATCGTCGNATAAAACACCAGCCATTGGTCCACACAGTGTCTCACACCTCCTGGGGAGCACAGGCCTAATCGTCGCCTTCGACAGTGACAGCAGACAACCAATGTGCAGTTTATTTCAGCATATTTGTACATAAAACTGTAGAGTCTAGCCTGCAGGTCATTGAACTCGCGAATTTTTCAGGTATCTACCAATAACTAATCAACAAAGAAAACACGAGTGAATCCCGTGCTACCTTTCCCTTTGAAGGATGGGGGGAGGGGTAAAACTGGAGCATCAGCCAATGGACAATTAACTGAGGCTCGAGTAAACATAGGATTGTGGAGTCTAGCTTGTTGCGAAATGAATCCGTGAAATTCCGTGTCTCTAATAATAATAATAATAATAATAATAATAAGTAGAAATGGTGTAAAACGCAGAAAATGTGTTCAGCCTACATGTTTTCTACAACNGCCTTCGACAGTGACAGCAGACAACCAATGTGCAGTTTATTTCAGCATATTTGTACATAAAACTGTAGAGTCTAGCTTTCAGGTCATTGAACTCGCGAATTTTTCAGGTATCTACCAATAACTAATCAACAAAGAAAACACGAGTGAATCCCGTGCTACCTTTCCCTTTGAAGGATGGGGGGAGGGGTAAAACTGGAGCATCAGCCAATGAACAATTAACTGAGGCTCGAGTAAACATAGGATTGTGGAGTCTAGCTTGTTGCGAAATGAATCCGTGAAATTCCGTGTCTCTAATAATAATAATAATAATAAGTAGAAATGGTGTAAAACGCAGAAAATGTGTTCAGCCTACATGTTTTCTACAACNCTAATAATAATAATAATAATAAGTAGAAATGGTGTAAAACGCAGAAAATGTGTTCAGCCTACATGTTTTCTACAACACTCTAACTAGTTTATTCTTCCAAAATTGTATGAACAAGGTTTTGTCAAAGCTAAGTTTTTTTCAGACCAATCACGAGCGTTCTGGCTTTTAGCAAAAGACAACTAATTGTTTTAGTGAAAATAGATATTATCTTCATACATGCTTGTTAACCAATAAGGGAATAAAACTATCGGACGTGTGTACAGCATGTTGAATCCTAACAAACAGTATAATTTTCCCGCAAAAAACCAGCACCAGCGCATCTAATAATGAGTAAAGACCAGAAAAATTCGCGTTTTCCATTCTGGACAAGCTAGAATTTGAAACCCCGTACCCTTTTATTGCTAATGCTATTGGTCCATCCGTAAAATTACACCTCCTGGACAATTCAGAGCCAATAATAAATTCACAGTAAAATGCAGACAAAATTACCGTCTTCCACTAATACAACAAACAACCAATGAACCGTAATATCTGCATGATTTTGCATACGAAAATGGAGTATAGCCTAATTCGATGCTATATACGCACCTCAGCTGTTGTTATACCTCCATTGGCTGCTGGTGCTGTGTCCGTCTTTGACCAAGCCACTCAGGACTAAGTAACTCCGACACTGAACCTTCGTGATTCGTTCGCAAAAGGTTAACACGGGCCAGGGCATTTTTCATCCAATCAAAGAAGCTACAGTGCTTTGGACTGTCTCTTGTCTCGAAATCTTTTCGCGAAATAGCACTGCCCCTAGCTATAGGTATTTCCCCTGCCCTATAATTTTTGCAATCAGCACGTTCCAACTATCTATAATTTTGAATCAATTTCATCGTTTGTTGCTGATTCACTAATTGCTGAAGTGGAGCAAGTAACCCGACAGATGCCGTGGGAAGGCGCGCATTTGACAATTAAGAGCTAATTTATTTCTCGGAACTGATCTTTTTTGTATGCGTCCACTGCTCACGCACTCGTCGCTTAAACGGACGACAATTTTTTTTTTCCTTGGCTGTTCTCAGGGTTCGAGTTTCGTCGGCGTCGCCTTTTGCTTCTGACACTGTAGCACGCATAGCAGCCCCTTTGTCGGCACAGCCCGGCATCACGCACCACACACGTGCACGATGGAGGAACGGCATGTGGCGTCGAAACTACAAGCCCCTCACTGAAAGAATCTCGCTGTTAAGAGCCGCCCAAAGCTCTTCACTCACTCACTCACACTGTACGGAATTGCATTAACCCATCAACTTACACGTTAATTTCCCGCTTCAAGTGTTGCAAATCAAGAGATTTTTGGTCTGACAAGTACTGGCGAATTCCTTGTAATAACGTACTTGATGGAACCTGCAGAAGGAATTTATATTGGTCTGAGGCATTGGCAGCAGCCAATAATAAAATTCTGGCGTGCAAGCAGCAAACCAATAGTATTACTCAGATTTTAAAAAAAATGTCTTTGTTGGTGCTATCTTCTGACCTTCTACAGAATTCACCACGAATTTACATATTTTGCAGCACGTCCTACGTGGACGAGTATACTAGGGATAAAATGTAAAGGGGTTAATATGCCGACATAAATGTGGACGGTTGTTTACCTTTCAGCGCTCAGAAGGATAGCTTGCAAGGCACTAACCGAATCAACTACTAACCTTTCTCAGCTTGGTGCAGTCAATCGGATAAGGCTTGTTAACGAAGAACCACGCATGTAATAAATAAACGCATGAGTAGGGGCATTTATATTTCGCGAAAAGAATTCGAGACAAGATAGAGTTCAAATCACTGTAGGGTCGTCCAGCTTCTTTGATTGGCTAAAAAAATATTCTGACCCGTGTTAACCGTTTGCGCACGAATCACGAAGGTTCAGTGTCGGAGTTACTTAGTCCCGAGTGGCTTGGTCAAAGACGGACACGGCGCCAGCAGCCAATGGAGGTATAACAACAGCTGAGGTGCGTTTAAAGTATTGAAGTCTACTGTGTGATCCGATTTTTACGCGAAAAGTCACTGGCCCTACTTACGGGTAGAGACCTGAAAAATTACAGAGTTCAATTACCTGATAGCTAGACTCTACAGTCTTATGTACAAATGTGCCGATATAAACTGCACATTGGTTGTCTGCTGTCACAGTGGAAGGCGACGATTAGTCCAGCGCTCCCCAGGAGCTGTGAAATACTGTATGGACCAATGGCTGAAGTTTTATTAACACACGTGTTTTGAATTCTAGCTAGTCACGAAATGAATCCGCGTTTTTTTCTGGTCTCTACTTATGGGAATAAGATGAAATTAATGTTCACTTTGTAACCATTATTATTAAACTCATTCGCCACTGTCTGGGCTCAGCAACGCGGAGAGAAAAAAAAATTGTTCGCTGTACACAGAACTGTTTGCAAGCTAGTTGCACAAATGGGCTTTTGAAACACTGGAATTGAATTACTTTGTATATTTACGATACTAAGGTAAATTTAACATATTTAATCATTATAAATCATAATGTTTTGAATGAACACGAAGTCTACAGACCTTAGGCCTACTTGTGTAGGTAAACAGTAAGTGTATATTTTCACATCGAAAACTGCCATGTGAGCTTTGCTCTAATTCAACTATAGCATTACAAAAAAACTATCTTGGCAAGTAGTTCGCTAAAGAAATCATAAGTACAAAAAAAATCATGCGTGTCAATATGCGTAACCATGTTACTAACGACGGCGGCTCATGACGAAACTGTACACACTTCTGAGAAGTTCGCTGGATCGATAGGCTGCTAGAGTGGCGCAATATAAACCACACTCTCTTCTCTATCGCGTGCAAGGTAAAGGAAAATAATCTACCAGTTGTATGACCTCGAGCACAGTCACGGTATTTCATTGTCTGCTCCTGGCCGTAAAGTACTTACAAGTACAGACGAGAAAGATACGCTTGTTCCGTAAGCCCCACAATGTAATTTTTTTTTTGTGTTTGTACAAGGAATTATTTGAAAACTAGTTGCCAAATATATTTCCGTAGGACTTGAAATAAATTTCACAAAACCTTAGTGTGGAAAGTGAGAGTGTATAGTTGAATTGGGTAGCAGGTGGTACAACCAAAATCGGTCTTCCTAACTGTTGGTGCAATGACGTTCGGTCTAGTGACATTAGGTAGAATGCCGTTTAGTTCAAGTGATTGTAGGTGAAATGACTTTAGGTCTAGTGGCAGTAGGTCGAATGCCGTTTAGGTGAAGCGATTATAGGCGAAACTACTTTCGGTCTAGTGACAGTAGGTCGAATGCCGTTTAGGTGAAGTGATTTTAGGCGAAACGACTTTAGGACTAAAGGCTGTTGCTGTAGCTAAGACATCTCATGGAACAAAATTTATGAGTGTTTCAGGACAAACGGCTTTAGGTCAAACGACTGTACGATAAACGCATTTCGCTGGAGTGAAGTTTAGGCAAAACGACTTAACGTCTAGTGCCTGTGGGTGAAATGACTTATAGGTCATTTGACTTTTCGCGTAAAAATCGCAGCACACAGTAGACTTAAATACTATAAACACACCTCAGCTGTTGTTATACCTCCATTGGTTGCTGGTGCCGTGTCCGTCTTTGACCAAGCCACTCGGGACTAAGTAACTACGACACCGAACCTTCGTGATTCGTGCGCAAACGGTTAACACAGGCCAGAACATTTTTTAGCCAATCAAAGAAGCTGGAAGACCCTACAGCGCTTTGGAGTGTACCTTGTTTCGAAATCTTTTCGTGAAATATCACTGCCGCTACTTACAGGCAAACTTCCAGCTCATAAACCTCTGTAGGAGAAACAATGTTAGTTAGGCCTACTGGCGTGTCCCCGTTAAATTTGTACAATCAAGTATTGTAGACTTCAAATTTATTATAAAGATTGAGCGACATAAAAAAATTTGTAATTTTTTTAAATACTCTTTTGTAACTATACAATTTTTCAGCCGTAGGTACAGGACCACTTTTGCAACTATTTACCAAAAATGGTTTGTACCAAGTACTTAACTTAAATATTATACCGTGTATCTGCACACGCCAGCAAAATGGTGCCACCGGCGAGCAACATGTCGGAACGCCATTAACATCAACAATTATATTATTTTTAATAATTCTTATTATAAGAGTAATATTCTCTGTTTCATCTAACTCGTGATTTATAGTATGCATAGGAATATAAATTAATATTATGTCAATTAAATCTATAATTATAGAACAAAAAAATATATTTTAAAATAGTCAGCACTAACATGTTTTTTTAGTACTAACTATTGCACCAACTCTACTATTAATGTCAGTTATTATTGCAATAATAAATAAAAATAATAGTATATTAAATAATTCAATATCACAAACACTTTTATTAAGATCCTTAATAATAAAAAGAGGTATTTTACAGTTTCATTTTTGAATACCAAAGCCTGGAAACCTACTTGCCGGTCGGCAGCCCAGCCAATAGGGAAGTAGTACATAAACTGTCCATCAAACACAATGCCCGCTGCCAGAACCTCGTGCAATCAATCAGAGAGTAGATACGCCCATCTGAACACAGCCGCCATTCCGTTTTGTCTCTGTGCACTTATTTACTCTGTGGCTCTACCAACACGAACGTACAGATTACAAATAGTTTACAAGTTTCAAAGTGTTGTGTTAGTTGCGAACTGTGAGTACCACGCAAGGCCCTTACAGCATGCCGTTAGCACAGAATAAAAGTTTCATAGAAGTAAAATGGCGTGTTGGTTCCTTTGATATTTCGTAACGTGTAAAACTCAAATAGAATTACTTATGCTTTGTAGTCGTCCAGCGTCCTGGAAGCTGTGATAACAAGTGGAGATATTACACAGTAAAAATGTTTTGTGATTGTTACAAACAATTATTGAAAACTAGAAGCTAGAGATTTTCTGGAAACTCTACAACTTTGATTTTGAATATTTTCGAAACGTTATTTCAGAAAAACATTCAAAATATTTTCAGCATCATAATGTTTATAATAACATCAAAGTCTTTAAAACTTGCGTGTTCAAGTTCAAAATTAGTTTTACACATTTCAAACTATAAAGTTTTGTGAAATTTGCGCTAATTTACAGTTTGTCTTACAAAAAAAAAAAAACCTCTGGTAACTACTTTACAAATAATTCTTTGTACAAACACAAAAGGTAGGTTATCAATACCTCAGCTCTACAAAAATTCGTAATACTGGGTTCTGGTGAGGGCGAATTGTGATCTGTGGCGGCGGGCGATAAGTAGCAATTTGAAGTGTTCACTATTTCTGTTTGATCTTGCCGGACGAAGCAGAGAAACATCAGCAAACGATGGACCAGGAGCCGGGGAATGGGGGGACGTGTTTAATATTCTATCACTACTTATGTGCGAGTTACGAGTCGGCAGCGCGTCAACTGCATAACTATGCCTTACTGGTAGGTCATCAGATTAAGAAATTACCGAAATATAAATACATCATTTTTTGATCCCGCCGGGGGATGTAATCCTATCTTATTTCAACATTTATTTTGATTTTTCTGTCATCCAGAAGTATATATTTTAATTTTACCGGGATTTGGTATAATTTCACATATTATTGCGCATGGAAGAGGAAAAAAAGAAGAATTCGTAAATTTAGGTATAATTTTTGCAATAGGAGCAATTTGATTATTAGGGTTTGTAGTTTGAGCTCATCATATATTTACAGTAGGAATATATGTAGATACTCGAGCATACTTTACTTCAGTTACAAAGAAAAAATTCCTGTAGCTACCAGCCGTAACGTGCTAAAAACACGATAATCTGAAAGGAGTGAGAATTAAAGACCAGCAACATTATTTAAACCAAAGTATATCCGGCGCACGTGGAAAACGTCAGTCAAAAATTTTATTCTTGCAGTCGTCCCAATTTCTTGTGGTCAAATAGCGACAAGCTGTAATTTTTTTCCGTGAATCTAAATAAATGATTTCTAGGTTCCAAACAGCAGTTCACATTTTCAGAGATTGAATAGATTCTGTGAGATATTCCGGCTGCTCTGGTGCTGCTTGAGAACTGCTACTCCTTGTCAATCGTCCATGTTTCGTTCATAAATCGTGAAAAAATCTACAGTGTTTTCAAAATCAACTTAGCACAAATAATTTTGAAAAAAATATACAGATACACAATGGAGTAGTAACAGATTTAGTGTGATATTGTGTTGAAAATGGACTGTGATTTAAAGAGTTGCCATGGTTGCTTGTATTTAAAAGCTTTGCTTTTGCGATCGTAAATATGTGGATAGCTTTCAAATTCTGATAGTACACTGGGACCTGTTCTTTGTTCTTAGCGTATGTTTGAGACAATTCTTCGTTTCAGCATTATTACAGCTTAACAAACAGTTTCGTCGAGAATTTTCAACTTTTCTCTGAATGGTAATTCCCATGCATAAGAAATGAAATACAACAGTTCCCTTATTGCACTGCCAGGATCTCTCATGCCCATGACCTCTTATGTGCAGTTGTGAATCAACAAGTTCTATATATATACAGGATGATTCTAAAATCATGGGAAAAATATTGAGGGGTAGTAGAGCTCACTAAAACAAACCATTATTGTATAGGAATATATGGGCGGGAGAGACGCGTTGAGGCACAAACACACAAATAACACATGAAATGCAACACATTGTTTATTTACAACGTCACCACTAAATGCCTTTTTACACCAATGTTTATAACAATTGCGCAAAATGGCTACCACCGACAGTAATGCAAGATTGGTAGCGTCGGTGGAGTGATGTCGATGCTGATGCAGCAGCTCACTGGCGCACCGTTTGACTGCCCTCAACTATCGCCACTATTGTCAGCCAATCACGCCGTATGTAGAGGTCGCCAAGCATGAGTGACTGTTGGTGGATGCATTTCTAGCAACGGTTTTAACATTGTCTGTACGGAATCACTCGTTAAGTATGCTGCTAATGAGCATTTCATGTTTCCTTTATTGTGTTATGTTTTTGTGTTTGTGCCTCAACGCGTCATTTCCGCCCATATATTCCTAAACGATAATTGTTTGTTTTGGTGAGCTCTACCAACCCTCAATATGTGTCCCATGATTTTAGAATCATCCTGTGTGTGTAAAATGAAATTGTGGGCATCGACGTGCGCGTATATTTTGTTACCACATACAATACACCGGTTGTCAAACGCGTACGAGTATCATCGTTGTGTTTCGGAAAGGACGAACACCATCCACACCTTTGCTCGCATTAGCGAGTGTGCTGTTGACCGTTGTTTTTGCGTCGGCTGGTCGCCCGGGATCGATGGCTGTCCGGGGGGTTCTTCCCCCCCCCTTCCTTTCCCCTTTCACTCACGAATCCAAGACTCGGTGATCGAGTCCGTGGGACGGAATACGAAGTAGANCCCCCCCTTCCTTTCCCCTTTCACTCACGAATCCAAGACTCGGTGATCGAGTCCGTGGGACGGAATACGAAGTAGAGTGCGCGTGAAAGCTGCGCAGTATCCTCCCTCCCTGATCCGACACTACCGCAGAGTAGGGAAGAGTGCCGAGGTGAAACACGCCCGGTTATTCCGCGAACTCACCAATGTAAC
Organism: Clitarchus hookeri; assembly: GCA_002778355.1. Lineage (NCBI taxonomy): Eukaryota > Metazoa > Arthropoda > Insecta > Phasmatodea > Phasmatidae > Clitarchus > Clitarchus hookeri. The sequence continues at coordinate 16,529 of NQII01008670.1, read as the reverse complement.
AAGAAGTTGCTGATATAAATACTGAGCCTACTTTCCTCGAAATGGGTGCAATTAGTTTTTAAATCATTTCCTTAAGAACTGAGCTGGTAGGAAGAACTTGAGTTCTCTTTTTTTTTAAAGCAATAACTTTGGAAATTAAAACAAAAGATATCTTATGCAACAGTTAGTGAGACAATTACAAATACACACAAGCCTTGCCCGGGATATGTACTAAGAAAACAACGAACTATTATCTAGCGTGCAATCCACTGAATCGCGGAAAGTCAAATTCGGAGCATCAACTTCGGATTTTATGAGTCTAATGTTTCGAATGATAGGGTTTACTAACCTAAAATATTTACGGTGCCTTTATTTTGAACATAACTGACTGAACCTCATAAAACAAGTAAGTATACATCATGGCCTACCGTAGCGCTACTTGTGTTAAGAATTTAATGGAAATAGGTGGTTTGGTCCCTCGGATATGGCAAAGAGATCGCTATTTTCTTATTTGGTGCTATCGTACAAAATTGCCAGAAAAAGCGGCTCTATATACGATGCTTCTTACGTATACTGTCTAAATACAAATTTTGGTTGAATTGGGTTGATTTTTTTATTATATATGTCAAAATTACGTAAATTATTTATGAAGCTGCCATTTATAACATTGTTGTCTGGCCCATTGAAATCATGGAAGTTTGCATGGTCTTCTGTAGCATTTATGGTATACACAGTTTGATACTAATTAGTTTAAATGTTCGAGTGTAACGTTTGGTGGGGATTGGTTGATTGGTCATCGAGGAATGCCATAAAATCTTCACAATTTTTATACGGCGATCGTCATAAATAGAGGACAAATAATTAATGTAGTTGCATGTTCGATGATTTTATACTGCCAATATACAAAGTTAAAACAGATCACACAGTTTCGTAGATATCGCCAACCAAACTTACATGATTTTATAGCCGCCATTGTAAAAATTAAAAGTCTCCTACTTTTAAAAAATACATTTATTATTAAAGCNACTTACATGATTTTATAGCCGCCATTGTAAAAATTAAAAGTCTCCTACTTTTAAAAAATACATTTATTATTAAAGCATACCGCAGTACAACATCGTCGCCAAATTTTTTAATAATGGGTTGATTGTTTCCCTATATACGATTAAAAATAATTTTTTTTTTATTGGTAGGGCTATCTTACAAAATATCAGACGAATTTGATGGTTGTAACAGGTACTGCCATCATACAAACTTAAGTTGTATTTTTTTTCGTTAGTAAAATGTACTGTGCTAAAATATTTATATGCCCACCATTTTTAAAATAAGTGCCTGACCAACATAAAATCTGCCAGTTTACCTCTGTTGCAGTAATATTTGTTTGACAAATTTGGAAGGAATCTGTCAATTGTTTCCCGTGATATGACAGAAATTTTTTTATTTACTCGCACGGCGCTATCTTACAAACTGGCGGATAAAAGATGCTCCATGTAGATACATTTGGTAGTTGTAATGTCTACTGCCAGCGTACAATGTTATGTTAGAATTGATTACATTGTTCCGACGATATAAAATTCTAAGCTAAAACAAATATATTGCCGTCATTTTAAAAATAAGTATCTCACATTCATAACACATATATCTTAACATTATCTGCCTCAGAAATACTTGTATGCCAAATTTGGTAGGAGTTGGTTAATTATTTATCGAGTTATGTCATTATAACTTTATTTATTAGTATGGCGCTATCTTCCAAAATGGCCAACACAAATGGTTATTTGCTGGTATATATGATGCTTGTGATAGATAATTTCAGTATACAGAACTTGGTCGAAATTTGTTAAATGGTCTGGCAGATATAGTATATATACTTAAAACATTTGTATGGCCGCGATATTTAAAATAAATAACTAATCAAGTTCAATCGCCTACGTTTACATGGCCTACATATAAGTAATACATAGTATTACCTACATGCCAAATTGGGTGAGAATTGGGTTTATAATTTTCGAGATATATAGTGTAAAATATTAATTTTATTTAAGTGGTGCTATTTTTTATAATGTCATACAAAATTTGATTTAAATAGGTTAAATAGTTCCCGAGATATGACATCGCATCCAATATTTTTAATGGGCACCATTTTGAATGATAGTGCCCGACGTTATCGAAATCTTTAAAACTGAGGTGTCCTTCCTAAGTATTACATGTGTACCAAGTTTGGCAAAATTGGGTTGAAGCGTTCAAAAATTGAAAATGAGGGGAAACACGCACACCCACAGACAAACACATACATACACACACAGGCAATACAGATAGGAAAGTGATCTCATAAACCTTTCTTTCCGTCGGAAAATAGGCTAAAAAACGCTAACATCGCTGCAAGTCGTGGTTTGCTGTCGCTAAGGATGTTTTGATTAAATGTGAACCAGTGCGAAGTAGGATTACCGTACGCAGAAATAATTTTTTGTTTGATCTCCCCACCCATTGTCGTTAAGATGAAATCCGAATGACAAGATAATGCGCGGAAGTCCAAAACGCGTCTCACGATTCGGGAGAGTCCATTGCCGCTGCACGAAGGGGTGAGGTGGTTCAGTTTAGTAGTGACCGCGGTTTAGTACGGCCAGACGAGATCTGCTCCGCGCGTGCGTATTACTTGTCGAAAATACGTAAAAAAAATAGTGGTATCTAATAGTTAGAGACCTGAAAAATTCGCGTTTTCCATTCGGGACAAGCTAGAATTAGAAACCCCGTACGTTTGTATGGCTAATGCTATTGTTGTGCCTGTTAAATTACACCTCCAGAACAACTCTGAGCCAATAATAAATACACAGTAAAATGCAGACTGAATCACCATCTTCTGCTAATACAACAAGCAACCAATGAACAGTGATATCCGCATGATTTTGCATACAAAAACCGAGTATAGCTAGAGACCTGAAAAATTCGCGTTTTCATTTCGGGACAAGCTAGAATTCGAAACCCCGTACGTTTTTATGGCTAATGCTATTGGTCCACCCATTAAATTAAACCTCCTGGACAACTCTGAGCCGATAATAAATACACAGTAAAATGCAGATCGAATCACCGTCTTCCGCTAATACAACAGGCAACCAATGAACAGTGATATCTGCATGATTTTGCATACGAAAATGGAGTATAGCCTACAGGTCATTGAACTGGCGAATTTTTCAGGTCTCCACGAATAGCGCGTAACCAGACAGTGATGTTTTTAGATTGGTGTGTACAGCAGCAGCAGTATCACGTTGTTGCCCTCTCTCCTGTGGCCCACGTTCGGAACGGCCCCCCGCTTCCCTCCCTTCTCTACCTACCGTCATTCAAAGCTGCGCCGAGATTATTTTCTCATGTGAAGTTTAATCTGCAATAGTTCAGGCACCATTCTTTGTGGCGATGCAATTTACTATATTTAAAAAGACGAAACCGTCACGTCGAAGCAATTCATTACTTGTCAACTTAGAGAGTAATTGAGCAAGTGAGTGAAGAGATTTGGGCGTTAAGTGAGGTGAGTATGGAGCTGCGCCGGAATTAAGGAACGGGGGAAACAGGAGGTACCCGAAAAAACCTGTCCGCACGAATCCTACTTGTAAAATGCCGGGAGCGACCCCACAGGGAATCGAACCCGGCTCGCCTAGGTGGGAGGCGTGTATTCTGTACAGGTGCCACAAATATATTTAAATCAGAATTTATTTATTTTATGTCGACCATAGGTTCGTGGTAATCCAGTTTTTGTAATCTGCCATCTTATTTAACCATGATTATTTTTAAGAGGCGTATTTGCGTTCATCGAAAAAAAAAAAAAAAAATCGTTGTTGAAAATTCTGGTGACGTCTGAAAGCTTAACGACAAATGAAAGAAGTAGACAGTGATATATCTGTCTTTTTATGTCTGTTTTCTTGTATTCGAAACAAGGTTGTGCTCTCTTAAGAGGCGATGCCTGAAGCACGAACATTAGCAGAATTCTCGGAACTTTCACGAGAAACGTGGACGTCAGAAGCTATAATAGATTAAGGAAGATACGTCATTATTTACCGATTTCCAAAGATGATTTTGCATTTTCTTAAGAGCTGGAATGTAATTTTTTTTAATTTTATTTCAAACCTAAAGATATTTTTATTTTTCCTACTACAATTGTAATAAAAGTACGTATACAAAATTCAGGGTTATGCGTTGATTATTTGTATCGCAACATGCTTCGTAATACCGAAAGGAAGTGACGGTATGGCAAGGTTTTGTCCCAAGTGCCAATAAAATAGCATCACTTAACAACGACGTGACAGTATGTTGTTCAGAAACTAGAACATGCAGAAGGAAGTTTTAACCAACCAGTACGGAGGATTTTAAAGCGCTCCGTATAACCAATCAGGCGCAAGGTCTATTACCAGGGTATTTCGGATCGTCAGTAAGTAGACACTGGTAAATCTCAAGAGTCAAAAGAACTTTAGGTTGTACAACAGTACTCAAGAACACAGCACTGAAATAGCAGATTATAGGTAGTGGCAGTGATATTGCGCGAAAAAAAATTTCGAGACAAGATACAGTCCAAAGCACTGTAGGGTCGTCCAGCTTCTTTGACTGGCTTAAAAATGTTCTGGCCCGTGTTAACCGTTTGCGCACGAATCACGAAGGTTCACTGTCGGAGTTACTTAGTCCTGAGTGGCTTGGTCAAAGACGGACACGGCACCAGCAGCCAATGGAGGTATAACAACAGCTGAGGTGTGTATATAGTATTGCAGTCTACTGTGTGCTCCGATTTTTACGCGAAATCACTAGCCTTACTTATAGGTAATAAAAAATAGTTCTTATGCAAATATTATTACACGACTGCGGTGCAACATCCCTGTTATGTTATTTTATATATGCGGTTAAGCTTTATTTGCATGAGGCGGAGGAATATCCTGAAAGTAGAACTCAAGGCAGGGCTTCAGAAAAGTTGGAAGTAACCGTGAATGGACTATATGGTGGTTTACCTACTTACTTCTATTTCCCCTTCCACAGTCTATCCAATTTCCTTTGCCCCCTCTCTGCTTCCCAGCATCACCGATGTGTTCAGGAAGTGAGCTGCCAGTCCCAGGTAGAACGTGAATTTTTGACGTGCCCAAATTTCCTGCCGCCATTTTTTTTTTTTTTTTTCGGCATTTCTGCCTTGTGTTCAAAGGAATTTTTTCTGACATGTACTCGTGATGGGTCTGCAGAAGTTAATTTATAGTGACAGTTGTATTACTCACTGCCACAGTCGGACCGACACTTAAACATTTTAGACCCAACTTAACCCGTTAACGTATTAACCCTAGTATACCCGTTCACGACTGACATGTTGCAGAGTATGTGAAATCATGGTCATTGCTGTACAATTCCAGAAGCTAGCACCAATACGGACATCGCCTTTCATTTGGCAATGCCTTTGGTGGCTGATGACACACCAACTATCATATAATTTGTTCCTTTTTGTGTCACGGATATACTCCACTTACGTCATTTGTTTCAAGAAACTTGTCAGTACTGTCGACATAAAAAATTTCTTATTTTGCAACACCTGAAACGAAAAGTTAGTGTGTACGTTAAGGGATTAAGGGCGTTCAAGTGCCCAAAATGTATTATTTTTAAATATAGTTTGAAGGTATTTTATAATTTGGTTTTATTACATCAAATATTAGTTTAGTAGAAAAAACGTGGGAAATTAATTCACAGAAATGAATTACGGGAGTAAACGGTCATTTGTAATTTATATATTTAGACGTACAGATTTCAAAACTTTCCATAACTATCTTATTTGGCTACAGTTATAANGTCATTTGTAATTTATATATTTAGACGTACAGATTTCAAAACTTTCCATAACTATCTTATTTGGCTACAGTTATAATTATTTTATAATGCCATTAGAATAAGATAAACCATTTCATGACAATTCTTTAATTGGTTTGGATGTAGTTTTACATTAAGTTATACAATAAAATGTATATTCAAATAACCAGAAGTTAAACATCAANCAATTGGTTTGGATGTAGTTTTACATTAAGTTATACAATAAAATGTATATTCAAATAACCAGAAGTTAAACATCAACCGCAAGCGAATAATACACCATACTTAAAAGAGATTTATTCGCGGTGTTTCTAAGACATCAAGAAACACTTCATCGAATCAGACATTGTGCTCGTATAACATTTTGAAATTTAGTTTTTCCGCAATATTTAAGGTAAAAATTATTATAATTCTCCCAAAAACATTATGCAAAAGTTATTTTCAAACTTAGATGGCATTTTGATTAAACTGTTATTTATATTGCATCACAAATTCTTGAAATATCTTGAAAATACGGGAAAAAAATGTTAGCCACTTGAACAGCTTTAAAACTATCTAGCCGCAGTCGCGGATTTTAAATGGGGAATCAATATTAAATAAATTCCTTATCAATGCATTAATTTTAGATATGGCTTTTTAAGATCAAAAACATATGATACGCAACTTTCTCAGATATTACTGCCACGTTAATAAATTCAAAATAAATCATTTATTCGTTATTACTAGAGACCTGAAAAATTCGCGAGTTCAACGACCTGCAGGCTGAACTCTGCAGTCTTATTTATAAATATGCCGATGTCAACTGCACATTGGATGTCTGCTGTCACAGTGGAAGACGACGATTGGACCTGCGTTCTCCAGGAGGTGTCAAAAATCGTGTGGTCCAATGACTGAAGTTATATACGCACGCGTGTTTTGAATTCTACATTGTCCGAAAAAAAATCAGAGAATTTCTCAGGTCTCTAGTTATTAAGCTCTATTTCCGCATAAGTGATTTCAAAGATTATAGTAATTTTACTCAATATCATCAAGTAAATCAGCTGTTATCAACTGGCGAATCGGCGTAATGCACTGAGGTTTCACTGCCAGGCCGGTGGAAATCACTCTCAGAATCAGAGGAGATAACTTTTGAGTCAGCGAATACCAGCAACTAAAATGATAAGTAAAAAATTTAACTGTTTGAGGTGGAACAGTTCCAACAGGCCTGCGTTCGAAATTCACTAATTTGGAGCTTTGAAATGTTTCAATTTCAGAGTTTGCGTAAAGGTTGAACTTCGCCATCTGCACTTTCGTATTACGTTTGTGCGCTGGTGTAGTAAATTTGCGAAGGGCGTACGAGCGAGTTTTACGGTCTGTATCCTGAATCCACTGTCCCTATTGCTCCGTTTTATAGTGCTCGAAGTTTCTCTCCGTGACGCGGCGAGGGGTAAACCCTCCTGGTGATGCCCTCNCTATTGCTCCGTTTTATAGTGCTCGAAGTTTCTCTCCGTGACGCGGCGAGGGGTAAACCCTCCTGGTGATGCCCTCAGGGCATGTTTACATACGAGTTTGGCGTCTCATTTCGGCATCCCAAGTGTGTGTGTGTGCGCGCGCGTGAATGCTCGGTGTGTGCTCTGTGTGTGTCATCCTGTTTCATTGTATTTCTCTCCCAACGGCTGTGAAACGGCTACACTGCAGTGTGGCACGTAACTGGAGGTTATAATTTATCACCTGTGTAACAGATGTGCACATTTAATTAATTTTTNACACTGCAGTGTGGCACGTAACTGGAGGTTATAATTTATCACCTGTGTAACAGATGTGCACATTTAATTAATTTTTTCGTGCTTGTTAATGTATATAATTTACACTCTAAGAAAAATATTACAAATTTACTATAGGTTGTTCACTATAAACATAGCCCTTTTAAAAACCCTGGTTAAGACCTACTTGTATGCGCACTGTGTATTATTCCGCCATATATAAAATTAACATTGCCGCGGACCTGATCACTTTATTCATGCGTCAGTCACGAGAAACTGTAAAATTGTTTTAAAAAGAAAACCTTTTTAATATTTCCTTATTTATACACTCGTGTGCGTAAAAAAAAACATATATCAATATACATAATTCTTGTATTCACAAATGTTTCACCTAACGTTTTTAGTTCAGCGTTAAGTCATGGAACTACTTTTCCTCTGTCGTTACCAACTTGACTGGTCGCATGTCACCCAGTGTGCTTGTTAAAATACATGCAGGTAGGGACAGTGGCATTCTTCAAAGGTTTATTTCAAAAATGCTTAAATAACCACGAAGGGCACATATACCACTACGCAGGTGTATTGAGAAATCACGAATAGTAAAAAAAAAGTTATTTTCACATATCCATGTTGGCTTTCCTGCCATTGCTAAGGTAAGAGTCAAATGAATACTGCAATTCGATATTTTAAATAGTGGCTGTTAAATATTTTTGGGGTCGCTGTGACGCAGCGGATAGACACATCGCCTCCCACCAAGGCGAACCGGGATCGATTCCTGGTGGGGTCACTCCAGCATTTCCACACGTGGTAATCGTGCCGGACGATGCCGCTGGTCGACGGGTTTACTCGGGCATCTCCCGTATCCCCCCGCCAATGCAGTCCAGCGCTGTTCCATACTCACCTCGCTTCGCCCTCATCGGCTCCCAAGGCCCCAGTGTTAATATCTGCCTAAAATCTCTTCCCTCACACACTCACAATTCTATATTTGCAGCCTGATCGTGGAAAATCTTCCACAGCACGAGTGCGTTAAAAGTCTTCCATTAGCGTTTAGAATGTTTGATATAAACGAATTTTGGCTTGAGGATCCTTGTGCTGGGAATAGGCGATATCGTGCTACTCACATGCCTCGTCCAGTGCGTGTTTATTCGAAATGCTTGAAATAATCAATATTTATTTACATAACTTAGAGGGTTTGCTAAATATGACAGTAGTCTGGTTTATCGTATAAATAGTCTGTGGTTTAACGTGTTTTACATACGTCACTTGTCTGTGATCGGTATTGTCATATGGAGCATGCGTGTTTGAAAACGGAATTTATGTTGTTTTGTAGAGCCTTTTAAAATGCCATCTACTCGAAGAAAGGAAGATGGACTTCCGGATACGCACTTCCGCGGTTAGGTGGTTTCAAATGCCACGCGCCTCGAGTGTGAGTGTCTGTCGGCGAGTCATGGACGTTCAGTATAGGAGTACTTTATTATTCCTTGCGTGGCTAACCCTTTCCGTGGCACGTAAACACATAAGATTTTCCTCATTGCAAGTAACATATTTTTGTTTGGAACTGAGCAAGTATAATTGTAGCACGCTGCCGTACGCTGGGACAAACAAAAATTTTGTTTTTGTACGATGCTATTTGCAGCAGGTGTTAATGGGACTGTGAAGCATAGTTTCAGCAAAGAGTGTTGCTAACCTCCACGTGTATTGAACGCCTGTTTTCTGCTGTGTGGAGTTAATTTTGCCTATTCGCGGTATATTCATACTTTTTTGTTTAATCAAACCTTTAAAATGTCACCTCGTGTTCGACGTGTTTGGTTGTCCCGAAGTAACTTTATTTTTGGTTAGATTTTAATTTTAATTTTTTTTTACGTTTTAATTATTATATTTCANTTTGGTTGTCCCGAAGTAACTTTATTTTTGGTTAGATTTTAATTTTAATTTTTTTTTACGTTTTAATTATTATATTTCATATGTAATTAATATGTTTGAAACTAGAGAGAATGCAGGTATTTTAGCATGGCCTGTATAGTCCATTCGCGTTTTATTCAAGCTATTTTAATAAGACTTTTGAAAAAAAAACACGTTCGGTTGTTACCTAAATGTGTTAAGTATCACAAGCGTTTTGCACTTGTGTTCTCATTAAAATAATTAGTTTTTCGTTAAACTGAAAGTTTACTTAAATTGTATTTATGGATCAGAATATCTCGTTTATAACTAATATGAATTAAAGCAGGGTGAAAATAGGTGTGTTGGTAATTAATACCTAGTAGGAAATAGTTATTATAGAAAATATTATTAAAACTGAGTGCTCATGAATGCAGTGCGTTATCTCTTTGGTGTAATTTTCCACACACTGTTAAGCCTTGTTCACANTAAAACTGAGTGCTCATGAATGCAGTGCGTTATCTCTTTGGTGTAATTTTCCACACACTGTTAAGCCTTGTTCACATGAGGCTGAGTAACTGGAAGTAGAACTTTAGCAGTGCTTCAGAAAATTTGGAAGTGACTCGAATGGACTACAGCTTAAAGCCAATGTACTGCCGAGATTACAGAATTTCGGGTAAAAGTTTTTGACGTGACAACGTCTTATAATTCGATAGAGCCGGCTGCACGCACGAAAAAACATGACTCATGCGGCGTTACCTCGCTCTGAGGCGTTCCATGTAAGGCTTGAAGTGCAAGCGAGAGCGCGGAACGAGCGAAAAAAAAAATTTACATAATTGAATTTATGCGTACAAATAAATCTCACTTGATCAATTTCATTGTGATTTCCAATTACCTCCTTCTCTATATACATACAAATCTATTAAACAAATGAAATTAAAATTTTCTTTTGAAAAATGCTACCATTCCATCAGTATTTTCTTAAGACGTTGTCACGTTCAACTATCGTCAGTAAACCGACTTTACAGACAACCAATTTTTTTTTTTTTTAGAATGTAAAGGTTTTAAGGAATCGTATTCGATTGATCCACTGAACGTCCCGAAATCATTACCGCCGAAACTATACTTCAATATTTAAGGGCCTCCCAAGTTGTCATGTGTTTCATTACAATCAGTTGTGTATATTATAGTTAAAAATAACTGTGGAATAGTTCAATGTTAATCTTTTTCCAGGGGAAAAACAGGCAGGATTTATGTTAGGGGGGAGGCAGGGTTTTGTAAATGAGATAGGAGATTTAGCTTACACAGTCAACGTTATGCTATGTAGTACATTCAGAACAAAATGACTCAACAATTGTCTTAAATATCTTTACTTTAACTTGAAATACTCAGAAAAATCTACCAAAATAGTCAGTTATTAAAGAAACACATAAAAATATTGCACTATGACACTCTTTTAGAATAAGCTGAGAATATTATTTTATTTACTTGAACTTGGTTTAGAGGGGAAGTAGGCTGCCCCCTGCACCCCCTTGGCAACGCCCATGGACATAAACAAAACAAATCGATATTTTGTTGTGCAATCATAAATATGGTTATTAAAACATGAATTCTGTCGTTGAAATTTGTCGGTGTCAGCAAAAGTAGATTTTGACCCCTAAGTTACACTACGTTTACAATATTTATTTTTCTCTAAGACAGTGTTTTAAACTTTAGCGGAAATGCTGACGTTTTCCTGGACAGATTTCTGGATTGATACGCTGAAATCAGCGCTTAAAATTCTGAGAAGTCAGAACGCACGCGAATCTTGCTTATGCCCTTTTCCATCGCCGTTGCAAAGCTTCCTTGTGGCCGGATGTGACCTTGAAGCGTTTAGTACCGTTAACAAGGCTAAGGATCCCCCTAAACGTGCACCCATTAAGTTTTTCTTCGGTCACGGGCCACAAGTATTTGTGAGGAGCCTTAACTGAGACAATTAGTTTTCCGTCACTTCAAACCTGAAAATATTTGTTTCTCGGGCAAACTCTTCAGACGCACAACAATCCGAATCATCCAACCACGAAAGCAGATATAATTATAAGTACTTTGAAATAATATTATTGAGGAAATGTTTTATCAAATATCAGAACTCCTAAATAAATAACGAATAAATTAATTATTAAATTTTACCAGTTCATATCAATGTAATACTGCTCTTATTAACACCAAAGTAAAAAATAAAATGTCAATTTGTATTTTAGAGTTTTAAAAAATATTAACTGTTACAAATAGTATATACCATCATATAAGGTGACACGTTCATAAATTTATTTCCTTATTTATTCATTCACAACTAATGTCAGATATTCCCATGGTTTCATTTGGGCTATGATGCCATTAAAATACCAGGTTATCAAATAGACCAAGGCTGCATTTCCAAGCATGATTAAAATGTGTCCAGTTGTGGGCAGTTGAACCAAGCTAATGCAACAGCGTAAACGCGGAATTACTGAAAGCAGGGGAAATTTCAGTCGCAGGTGTCGTACGAAGCCAAACCTGCGATGGTATTTCGTCATGGATCGGGTAGGAGGCAGGCGTCTCTGACAGAGCTGCTTCATTTATCTACCTTCGGAGGTCGCATTCCCACGGAACTCGCCCGCCACCTTCGTCACTCGAAAAGAATTTCATTAGCGCCTCTCCCTGACGTTCCTTAATTAATACGTCACTGAACCAGCGCGGGAAGAGGAAAAGGAAAAGAGATAAGAGACGGTCTCATTACCGAGAGATGCTCTTGCGGTTCGCAAGGATTACTGAAGTACGTGTCGGCACGAAGTTAAGGTGTGAAGCGTTCCACAGAAATAACATTTATTTAAAGACACTCTAAAATCGCGATAAAAAATTTTTAGTCAGCATATCTTCGACAACACTCTGCCTAGTTTATCCTTTTATCATTGAAATATGTGAATATTTACTCCGGTAAGTTCTTCGCAGGCCAGTCACAAACGTTTTACTTAAGATCATCTAAATCCTTAATGGCCCAATGAAACGTGATGTTAGTTTCGTACACTGAGAAAGATATATAGTTGTATGGAAGAACCAAATTCATGTAACCAAAACCTATCTAGATTGTTAATACAGGGACAGCAGTAAGTTTGGTTGTTACTACAATCTGAATATCATACACGTAGAATAGATTTACTCTAACAGCGTTGTAAGTTGCGGTCTGGTTTGATATTGTAACTACGAATATAGTTTCTAAAGCAGAGCATTCTGTTCCTACATATCATATAGTTATTTCAAAATAACATCTTCAGCGATATTTCGATTGTTCCCGCAACAAACAGTATTGCAATAAACTAACAGAATGTTCTCTTACTGATACTGAACTTTGGTTGCTGCTACCCTGAAGCCCATTTACAGAACTGTTCTCCTGTCACCTCTCTGTGCTTGATTTTATCGGTGTATATTGTGATGGGGGCACATCTATCTCGAGCACCTGCCATAAGGAAATATCCGTGCCGTACTACTGTTTCCACGAAACCTGTACGGAACGATTTGCTGTTGTTATGGGCATGGTGTCCTTTAGCTGGGCGCGAGTGCCCCGTCTGACTCCTTCTCCCCCTGCCGCTGGTGTCAGCGCGTGGGCTGAAGGCGTACCGAGCCTACTGAGCGACAGGTTGCCTTGCTCTGCTTCCTCGGGTGTCTTGAAGACAGTCTGGAGGAGTGCGTGTAGCGTGTGACGTCACCTCGGGGCGCTGTCTACACTTCGTGAACGTCGGAGAAACTTCCAGAATTGGACATTGAATAGAGATAAGGAATGGTTTCTCACTTTTTTTGGGAAGATAACCACCGAGGGACTATGCAACGACGGAACTCTGTTCCTTAGGGGTGAGATACGGCTTCCTAAATCACGTCATAGGATATGTAATTTACCCTACGGGGGATTTTCTTCCGTTTTTATACAGTAATTTTATATGGTAAATTGAATCTTCAAGTTGTGTTATGTGGTAGTCTTTTGCTGTAAAACTGAGGGGATTTTCATTTAACTTTTATATGTATAACTTATAGTGTTTTTCAATTATTCTTTTGTATCAATATTTTTTTGGCAATGTATGGTCGTGTTTCAAAAGAATTTCCATAAAGTCGAAATCCCAAAATATAGAAAAAAAAATCAAAACTTATTTACCATTTTACTTGGCAAACCCAAACATAAAATATTACTTGACCACACGAGTGGAGGGAGGGGGTCTCTATATCGTTGCAAAAAGTGTTCCACTCGAAGAAGAGTAGAGATGGAGTCCCTGCCTCATGTGTCAGCAAGCTACCGTCACGACATACACAGCCGTTGACCAAGTAAAACGGTCGGGCCTTTGTTTAGTACGTTAAATTATAGGAAACAATAATGAATTTTACCTGTGAGAAGCCATCGTCTCTAGCTATACTACCCCATTAAGCCCTAGTGTCTACTGCCGTGGACAAGTTGCACATTGTAATATTGCCGCTCATCAGGACGCGATATATGTAACATTGTCTATGTTGTTTATGCCCTCCATAATTGTAACGAGGCAGCCCCACGTTGGGCGCCATATATGTAATATTGCCCCACTTTGGGCACCATTTTGTTACATGGCACTTGCACAGTTATAGCCGGCTTTATAATGCACCGTTACAACATTAATGGTATTTATGACCAGTGCTGTACACAGTAAGACATCGTTGCCTAATCTTCCTTGTGGCCAGGGTAATTTCTGAATTTATCTACTCCACTTTGACATGAATAGTTGATGTCAAAACCATCGAACACGCGGCACGTTGTTCACTGGTTACAAGACAAGTGCAGATCACAAGTACAACCAGTACCAAAAAAATTACCCAATTGCAATACTTGAGCTCACAAATTAATGTGTAACCAAACGGATTAACTGAGCAGTTACCACTTAAAAAAACTAATATTTCGTTCTTTCCTGCAAGTGAACTAACCAATATCTTAACCTACCGGACCAGGAACTGCAAAAGCTCATATAAACCCATTCGCTCCTTGCGTCCACGACTGTGGGCGTTTGAGCAGGAAAGACGCCATGAGCCTAGATGTATCACGGCAAGCTGTTCCCAAGTGGAACAAATGACGTGGTTTTGCCTGGGTAGAATGAAGGTATGGATGCTGGAGAAGTGTTTGGAAAATGGAGAGAGGTGGAGAGAGGGGAAGGATGAACTAACGAGACCGGATGAGGTCGCCGATTACTCCCGGCGCCGTTTTTACTTACTCACCGCGGATTCCCGGTTCGGCCGCCCTCGGGGGCTTAGCGGAAGTTCCGGAGGGGTTTTCGAACACAGATCCCCGTTGTTCTACGGCCTGTGATTTATTGAACATCGCCATACTGCAGGAAAATACAGGCCCACCTGCACTTTTGGGGGAAAAATAAAACCGTCGAAACTGACCTCGTGAATTGCTCTCTGCGGTAGCAGAATTATTTAAAGGTCGCTCATGAAACTATTTATCATTTATAGATGAGAAAATTAATAGATAGAAAAATTTGTTACCTATTGCTGGGGACACGCGAATTTCGCGAAAATATTTCCACACATACTAGATTTTAATACTATACGGACGTACCAGCAGTTTTCTTTTGCCTATTGGCGGCGTGTCTTTGCGCGAAGACATTTTCTTACTTGACTGGCCAATCCGTGTTATTTTTACTTCAACACTGTACACCTGTGATTCGCGGGCAGACATCTAAGACGCGCAACAAGGAAACCATCCAATCACGAAAGTGCATTTGAACTAAAGTTTTATATGAAATACAGCTGGTCGTGAAATATTTTCGCGAAAATCGGGTGTCCCTAGCTATAGCAAATGACTTCCTCCTAAAAAACTTTTGAACACTACTTTATTTACAAAAATTCGGGAAGCAGGCAGCTATCAGTTAAAAAAAATTTTCCTCCATTTTACGGAAAAGTACCGCTAAAAATTTACGCAGAAGCGTCCGTAAACTCTCCGCAAAATTACGGACACATTGATTTTCACAAACGGACTTTCCATAAATTTTGCAAAACATTTTGTAAATTCTCGGAATCACTCCGTTAATTTCCTAGTAATTTTTTTTTTACTTCCAGATTCAAAATATTTAGATTATAAAAAAATATTTAATTTCCATTACGTGGGTGCTCTGCTGTGTATAAAATATATATTTAAAAATTTAAAATATTTTGTACTTGAGCGAGATCCGAACCGAAGTAAAACGTTAGATGTAAATGACTGCAACCACTCACCTATAGATTTCAAGTGTTACCTTGCTTATAAATCGGGTATTTATAGTACAACAAACGTAAAAAAACGTATCCAGTTTGTATGAATTTTTTTTTGTTGTGTTACCAAATGTTACAGAAAAATTACTCTTCGTTTTAATGTTTGATAGAATAAATTTTAGTGGCATGCATAGCATGACTGCCGCAGAAACGATAATTTTCTGCTTACGGCAGCGAAGAAAGTTTCGTGTAAATTTGGCTATGTTCGTCCCCGAAACCCGAAACTATAGGAAATATGGAAGCTTTCAGTATTTTGTATTTGAAGGAGCTCAGATCCGGTTTCCGTCATTACGGATTACGTTTCCGAATATTTACTGTACATTTCTGTAAACATTTCCGGAAACAAAAATTTTCTTTATTAGCATATATTTAATACTGGTATATAAACAACTGTTAAACAAGGTGCAAATATTAATAGTGAAGCAATAATAGAAGCTACAATAAACGCAAATGAATTCCTCCTGAAACGAGTTTTCCGGAATCAAACATACTTTCAGAAATCTAATGATCCATGTATAACGTATTTTAAATGAAGTAATTATTTCTAAGAATAACTTCTGTTGTGAAAAAAATATTTTTTTTTTTCAACTATAACTGCAGAATCTACGTATTCGTACAAAACTAGACACAGGACTATTGAGAACATCAGTGGTTTCTTCTCTTAGGATACTCAGCAAAAAATAATTTTTCTTTAATTTTTTAGTCCTGCGTTGATAAGTTAAATATTTACTTGTAAAAACATACATATTTTTTTTTTTTTCAGGAAAAACGATAACAACACGCAGAGATATTTATGCCACTGACACGGAGTACTTGAGAATA
>NQII01008669.1:47123-64890 GCA_002778355.1 Clitarchus hookeri | reverse complement strand
CTGCACCCATTCATGTCCATTGTGAATTCCGATGGACGTGGACAATTCCAGCAGGACAATGCGACACCCCACACGGTGAGAGTTGCTACAGATTGTTTACTGTTTCCTTTTGATGATTTAATGACTGCTAGGTTCTATGTTGCTTTGCAACCTAATTTGTGACATAAATCCCACTAGCAATCTGCACCAATGTGATGTCAGCACAGTAAACATTTGTGCCCCACACCACATGCATTTAATGAGTACGACACACAAAGTACACTGACTTGCCTGCAGCAAAGGATTGGAACAACTTCCTTGCATGTAAAGTACATTGTATAGGGGATGAAATTCAGCTCGGTTATTTTAGATCCACTTCCTAAAGGAGGGTACAGTGTATTTTAAATTCATTTTAGCACAACACACTAAGTGGTTAAATTTAGATGGAAAGAGAGTGCTGAGGAACTACAATGCTGCTAAAGTCTGAGATATTTCTTAAAATTTATCAATAAAAATGTTTCTATAATGTTTAATGTGAGTAGCTACGAAATGAATCAAAATTACACATATAAATAAAAGAGGAAAAAAAAGAGGCTGGTGTTAGACATGTTGAATTAATAATATTTTTTATTAAAATTAAAAAATAATAGAAGAGCTGTTCTAAGATTATATGGACTGGCAACACTGCACCATGGAAGCAATTCTGTGAAAAGTTGCCTGTTGAAGGCAGTCTGTGGTGTGTTTTGTTTACGTGAGAAAAGCCAACACACACAGCTGTCATTATTTTGCTCGTTATAAAAGTTGACTGCGGGTGTTTATCACAAAATGTCAAAACTAGACAAAGGACCTCCATCGAATTTCATGTCAAGTTAGCAAAATTCCAAACAAGCATACGGTGAATAAGCAATGTGCATATCAGCCATATTCAAGTGGTGGAAGACCAGCTGAGAAGAGGGTGCCCAGGAATATCATAATGTTGTGAAAGTAGATATATTTTTAAAAGAAGAAAGATGTTTACTGATTCGTGAATTGTCAACAAAAGTGATGCACCCTTCTCCTGCCCAAAGAGATGTGTTTGCCATTACCTACTTTCTTTGCCATGAAAACACAATAATTAATGCAGTTACAAAGTACTTAAGAGGGTTAGAGCAGTAGGAGAAAAGTGGCTACACGAGGATAGCATTGTAAAGGAATAAGTAAAATTTTCCCTTTTAAAAATATTTGTTGCCAGGAAAGGGAAATTTTCTGCTGCATGCATCCTGAGATTTTTTTGTATAATGTATTCACGGTAACTTCAAGATTTTCTGAAACCCTGCTAAATATCTACTTTCAGGGAGCCGATTATGTATCCTTCCGCAGTATGTAAACAAAACATTGCCATGTGACACCTGTCAAACGTTTTGTAAACAGTGCCATGTGGGAACTGTCAAATATTTTGTAAACAAACAGTGCCTTGTGGGAACTGTCAAATATTTTATTAACAGTGTCCATGTGGGAACTACCAAAATTTATTTTTGAAGAGAAACAATGCCATGTAATCTCAACTGTCATATACTTTAATAAAATTCTCTAAATGTCTAAAAAATGCTAATCAATTTAGCGAAATGTTGTAATACATACAAA
This sequence comes from Clitarchus hookeri, assembly GCA_002778355.1. Classification (NCBI taxonomy): domain Eukaryota; kingdom Metazoa; phylum Arthropoda; class Insecta; order Phasmatodea; family Phasmatidae; genus Clitarchus; species Clitarchus hookeri. The sequence goes on along the minus strand of NQII01008669.1, from coordinate 63,288 downwards.
AAGGTAGATTGAAGTATATATCGGAACTGTTAATTATATAATTTAATTAAAGTTTACTTATTGTATTAAGATTTATTTACATATTTGCTGTAAGGAAAAAGTTAAATTTTACATAATAAACTTTTGGAAGTAGCACTCAGGTTAAAGATTGCACTGTGATAAATGGTACCGTTTTTTAGCGCATATAAGTGGCACATTTTATTAAAAAAAAAATTTATTGAAAACTCCGGGTGGGACTTATAAGTGAGAAAAATTCCTCCAGCCCCGCACTAACGTTTCATTTACTACGAATTCACGGCCCGCGGCTCGATTTCCAAACTCTTCAGCGAACAAAATCACTTTCATTTTGAAACCTGCGGTGTAGGTACATCTCTGTTCCATCAAGAACTGTCGCGCTTCTTCACTGCAACATAAAAACAACACTATGCGGCGGAAAGACGAGTCACGGCTAACATTTGGCACTGAAGAACCAACGCTAATGTGCTGCCATCTCTTGGTCTCCACAAAAAGCTTTCGAAAATAATCGATTATCAGTTGGCGGCGACCAAAATTCGATTCCTTTGCATTCTTTGCGAAGGGAATAACGTAACGGAAATATTCAAATGCCTTTCTATATTTTGCACGTTTATTTGATAAACTGCAGAAATAACAACGCTAATACTAAAATTACATCTTAACCTAGAATTATCTTGTAAGTAGAAAGAATGTGTTACGTTAGTTTTATAACCACAATTCAGCGTCTCCAATATGGCGTGGTTATACTTCTGAAAAAAACGTGCCCAAACGAACAAGATGGAGTGTACGAGTCCGCTGGACAACAACTGAAATTTATTTAATTTCAATTAATAACGGTGAAATCTTTACCCATGAGTGCTACGTAAAAATGTAAATATATAGTTTAGCAATATCAACTTTACAATTACGGCATTAAATTTATACATATTAATATTTAACCTACGAACTATTTCTTTTCAGCTATAACCAACATGTCCCTTCAAAATCCGTTGTTAATTCTTACGGACTTTTAACAAATTATTAAAATTTATTGAAAAAATATACTTAAAACTTAAAACAACCAATTTATATAGTGCTTCAGTGCTAAAATCAAGACAAAACCTTTTTCCATATACCATTTTTTTATAACCAATTGAACATGTAACTCCTAGGGTGATTTTTCAAAGGTTCTTTTCAAAAGTATCGAAGATACCGTGAATGGATTATAATTAAGATTTCTATTACCGCAGAGGCATCAAAGGGCATGACAATAATATAATTTAGGGTGCGGAAGGGGGAAGAAGTTCAAATGCTATGTTGTACCCTGCCCACAAAATTTGGACAGGTGTGGGGTGAGTACAATGTATCACTGAGTTCCAATGAACTTATGTTACAGTAAGTTTCTCTGGCTTGATTCCAGTCAACATTCAAATGGGTATTCTTATGTCATTAATGTGGTTATAAGAAAAATTTTTTCTCTGTGTGCTTTTGTTTTCTTCTACTCTTGTTTATGATGTTTCCTCACCCCTGCCAAAATCTTTGTAAAGGCTAATGATTACAGGACAAACAGCTACAATCAGTATGGTGGATACAGTCTCACGAATATTTTAATTTTTGTAATTGTGATAAAGAAATCAGTGGCATTGCACAACTAATATTTTTGGTAAGCAAATTTTCAGCATTCCTGCATTTTCCTATTAGTTTTTATTTAAATATGTTTGTGCATGCATCTTAAATTAAAGCTTACTTTAACTTTGCCCACATATTTACATGATGTGAATTAATTACAGCAAGTCTGTATTCTGACAAAAACCATTATTCTGAACAACTGTATCACATTCAAAACAGCCATGGTTACAGCAGTAGAATTAAAACAACATGCCTTAATGAGCAATAGTGTAGATAGAAAATTATTTCTGTGGCAGAAAGTGTACAAGTAAAATAATTAAAATGATGTAAATTTTAATATAAATTAAAACAATTGTAATTAAATAAATTGGAAAATTTTTCAACTTATGTTTAAGAACTCCAATGCTAAAGATTACATTAAAAAGGTAGACAGAATGCACAAGTACTTACAGGGTAGTACTTGTGGGTAGACCAACACACACAGAAAAGTCGGACTAACACATTTTCAATGCTGACTGTGTGTGTGTGTGTGTGCGCATGCATGTGTGTGTATTAATGAGTACCACCTGTGAGTACTTGTACATTCTGTCCACTTTTTATAATGTAATCAGTAGCCTAGCGGCATACCCCTAATACACACAAAACACTTTGATAAATAATTCTTACTCATGACATACAGGTAAAACCGAGATGAAAGTTACTTTAAATATGTACTATAAAATACTGTGGAGAGGAGTTCAGTCTCAAGTTGCTAGAGTCTCTTTCATGTAAGGTTTCCACTTTTCAACAACCAGTGTGTGGTAACATTTCATAAATGAAATTAACAAAGACCCATCTATAAAGTTCTGTATTAGTTGATATAAGAAAAATTGAAAGTTAATATCATATTGGCTGGCATCCCTTCCATTGCACAACAGACGCTGGAGAAATACACAGGTAATAAAGAGTTGTTGAACTAATTGTTTCTATATTTTATTTTATCACAAAACAGCTGTCAACACGAAACAAACTAAATTTCTGCTAAAATAGTAATGACTAGGTGTTTCAAATGAAATGCAATTTAAAATGAGCATGATTATTTTGCTTAATTTCTCTCTGCCTCACATGCTCTAGTTCTGGTGTTACCAACCCATGGCATGCATGCTACTTGCGGCACACAGGTGTAGTTTTAGTGGCACGTGGGACAGGGAATTTTTGTACCACATAATTATGTTTTTACTAAAAATTACATAAAAAATTATACCATGATAGCATAATTGTTACTTGTATATTAAAAATATCATCCATTAAAAAATTCTGTACTATTCAACAATAATATATTATGTGTACAGAATCTTCAGTTATTATTAATTCTTAAAATAACAAAACTGTGTACTATAGGTGGCACACTTAATGCAAAACATTCTAAATGTGGCACATAAAAAAAATTTGCCCCCTCACTGCTCTAGCTAGTGCAAACATCACCATGTGCAAGATTCATATTGATTCGACAAGGCCATACTTATGTAGCAGGGTATTTTTAAAATATTTCTACATTAATTAGATACAGTATATTTCAAACCTGAGTCGTCTTGAGCCAGCATAAGGTGAAAAATTGACATTTTTAAAAAGTGTAATAAACAATAATTTTGGGATAGAGCAGTTGACTGCACTGCAATCTGTTGGTCAGCGCACTTACTAAGCTACACCATCCCATGAAATTACTCATTTTCTACATGCAAAATACAAATATATGAACGAACACCCAGAGTTTTATATTTTCTACGAGTTCCATATATTTTTTAAAACACAATATTTTCTTTTGCAGTGACTCTGTTTGTTAATAATTTCTATTTGGACTGTAATCATTGAATTTTTCTCAGGGCTCACCATTTTGTCTCTCATGTCTCCCCTCTGACTTCAGCTACAAGGCAAAAATAAATTTTATTTATTAAAAGTAAAACCACACATTGGTTTACAGTGGAATAATTTTCAGGACAAATTATATTTATGTTAAAAAAACATATTATAATCCATGTTCCCCTGATACCGTGGTCAATTTATAAATAACCTTGTTGTATGTGCTAAATTTAAGCAACTTAATCTCGCCTCTAACAAGCAGATGCCATTTTTAATTGTTAAATACTTTATTATTATGAATGAAAATATGCTGTCTGACATCTCCATGAATTTCAAATACACTATTTACACTTTACAGGCTTAAAATATAAGCCGTTATGGCATAAGAACCACAATTCCCATCTTATTAAATATGTTAAGCCAAATTTGCCACCAATAATAAACAGTGCTCCACAATTTTATGTAATGGTTTCAAGTACATACATAGCCACATGACTCTAGTTGTAAGTGCACTTAGTGAAATGGATGTGAGAGCTGCAAACACAAGTTCAATCTTTTAACTTAAATAAATTCTAATTTTTTCGTGATGTTGAATTTTGATACGGATGTATTATTCCTGTGTGTTGGGCAAGAAATCTGCAACATATCAAACAGCATTTTTTTGTGAATAAGCAATAATAGATCAACTTCTTTCTGTTGCAGTGATAAAACATCTCTACAGAAAAATCAATCATTTTATCATGGTCTACATTTAAGCAGCTTGGCGACACATCTTGACAGCCCTGTGGAAGCCACATGTTGGCAGAAGGATACATAGTATGTTCACTGGGCATTCCTTCCATACAATCTGTCATAGCGTGGAAACCTTCCAGGAGACAGCCTATAATAAGAATTATCCTTAAACCTCACTCTCAATTAATATATAAAAATGGAGCAAAAAATCAAAAAGAGAAGGAGCTTACCATGTACGTTTAGAATCAAACCAGCTCTTAGTACATCTGCACCTCCGGAGAGCACATCCACACGTCCCGCCAAAATTTCATCTACAAAGTCCGTTCCATTGTCTTGCTCCATGAAAATGGATGACAAAAGATTGTTTTCAACTCGGGGGCTAGGCACTGCTATGCTCTCGTATCCTAACATGTCACCTCCTTCCATGGGACAGTCCAGTGCATGAAACGGAGAGGGAGAACGTTGGTCCAAAGTGATATCGAGGGGAGACGATGGGGCCGGGCTGTGGAGGACCACTGATTGGAGCATCTTGCCTGCAGAGTTGTTGGTGCATGGTGATGAAAGGGGGGGAGGGCTCTGCGGTGGAAAATATCTTGCTGGGAAGTTGGGTACTGCCCTCGGGGGGCTTGTTTCTCGCATCATTATCACCCTGTGTTGTTGTTCTGGCGTCATTTTCGGCCACTCACTTTCTCCCACCTCTCGCTCGTCTGATTCGTGTTCTTGTTTACGGGACCGGTAACTTGTGTGAGGACGCTTAGATACAGACATTATCCTGTCCGTGTCTGCGATGCTGCTAGTTCTCTTCAGGACAGTGGTGTTTGTCACGATGGCACTTTGTTTGATGCACACACTCTCAGTCCTCACAGATGGAGTGACAAGGGGAGTTGACACACGGGCCATAGGGTTCACTGAAAACACGGATGGTCGCTCCGTGATCACGCTCTCGCGCAACACTGTTGGCCTGTCCTGAGAACTTGATGCAGATTCCGGAGTGCTCGGCGCTGGAGATATGGGAGGGACAGATTCTGGAGATTCCAAACTCTTCATTCTCTTCTCATGGTAGGATGTGGGTGTGTCGATCACACCTGCTTTTGCTGCTTGGAGACGAGGAGGGGGCATGGTCTTCGAGAAGTTGACAACCTTGATGTACTGTATATCTGGCAGTGGACTGACAATATCATTGTGGTCTTCACCAGAAGCAGGTGAAGGGAAGTTGGAGATAAGCTGAGAGATGGCAAGATCAAGAGGGTCTTGCCCATCTGCTTGTAAGGCATCTTCAGAAGAGCCATCCTTCTCAGACCCACTTGCATACTAAATAAGATAAAATAAAAAAAGTTTTACAATCAACACAATAAACTCATGACAAAAATTTGCACAAGATAAAAGAGAAATCCTATGTACTATCATAATACAGATATGGAAAAGCAAGTTTTCAAACACATAGTAAACTATGAGATCAATGTCCTTTTACTACAATAGCAATGTTCATATAGGCTATTCACGGTAAAGTGAACACTTTTGAAAGCCCTTCATTTACAATGCTAGTCAATAAAGGTATTTTATTTTAGCTTTAGACGTTAACTTCCGAGTGCTGTGGCATATACACACTGTGTATATTACCTACATAGCAATATTTATTTAAAAAAGGGGTTCAAGGATTAAATATGGCTGAAAGGGAAAAGTAACTAAGGCCTCAAAAGTACTCACTTTACCATCAACAGCGTATAGCAATTTTAACATAAACTGTATGATGATTATGAAGCTACTGTGGTTGCAAATATTTCTCTATCCAGTAGCAGTCGTAATAGACGTCATCAATGATCCACTCAATGTTTTTAATGATTTTTCAGACAAACAGTACTACAAAAGATGTAACACTTAAATATGACCATCAATTTAATATTAACTTATAAAATTAACTATTATGAGAGTGAATGTAGTTCTATTACTTTCCTACAAAAACATCCAAATAAATAACTGGAATGTAGCAGTGGAATACAAAGAAAGCGTTCATATGTAACTACTGGAAATGAATGGTGCAGGGCTAGATTTGGAGGAGGGCAACAGGGGGTTGAAGTAAGTCTTGGGGGTTTTCCACAATTTGTTACAGGTATTTTGCAAGTTATTCCTTTAATAAAAATCACAAATTTGTACATCAAAGCAATATCAATAAGTTTTGAGTTTGGTACTGAAATCACTATTTTTAAATAATAAATAATATTTTTTTATATAATAATAATATAGCCTCCTACATTTGACAGTATATCAACTAGGAATTTTAATAGAAAAAAATATTGAATATATAATCTCTCTTAGTTGATAATGTTGAAATGTATGCACATAATGGCAGGGACATTTTTCAAAGGTTGATTTTGAAAGTGCCCAATTAACTGTGAAACAGCCATAACAGTTACTATAACCTTAATTTACAATAAAAATAGGAGTATAACCATTTGCTGAACATTTTCTGTAATTGACTTCTAGCATTAAAGACTGATAAACATGGGTCACATTCTTGAACAAGAAGGTGAACATCTAAAGGTGAAGGGGCCATGGTGGCTGAGCGGTTAGCCTGCTCATCTCCCACCAACGTAAACCAGGCTCAGTCCCCGGCCGGGTCATCAGACTTTCACATGTGGGAATCTTTCCCATAAAAAATGTTACCAACATCAATTTTTCAAAATAATTAATTTTTCCACTAAATATAATTTTTCTAATGCCAATAAGGAATTTTGTAAAAACCACCAACGTAGTCAATGAATTCTGACCTAGGGTTTGTCTTATTCCTGGAACAAACATAATTTATATTTTAACCCATTACACATTTCAGACTTTAGCCAACAAACACCATTTGACAAACTGCTCTCACAGTCAAAAGTTTCAAATTATTTGTTCGATAGAACACATATAGTTTATCTCCTTCTTCCTACGAACTTGCTTTTTGCAAAACACTGCACAAGGATTTATATGCAAAACTGCTTGACCATCACTATCTGTGCAGGCAACATTAAATTTCTATAAACTATTATGTGGTCAGGCTCAAAACTGGACATATTTTTTATGGAATTGTAATCAACATATTTTGTACTCAAAACTACAGCTACTTCACAAAAAGTTATTCCAGCTAACGTTGCACCTTGAGAAAGGCCAAAATCATGTCTCAATTTAGCTAATATCAGAATTTCATCTGCTTCATAAATCCTTGCAGAATAATAGGCAGACTCATTAGACATCTCAATAGTGGAGTAAGAAAATTTCATAGACGTAGGTCTTCGATTACGGCCATTAATTCTGTACGTTCTCCAGTTTCCCTCAACCTTTCATTCCGGCGCTGCTCCATACTCACCTCAATCATCCTCATCGGCTCTCAAGACTTTGCTAATAAGAACTGCCCAAATCTCTTCACTCATTCACCTAAAGGTGAACAAGAATATGAACACATACTTTTATTCAAGCTACTTGCACAAACCGTACACACAGTGCAGTCGGTGGGTAACAACTTGTAGGTTGTAAAATGCCAAGAAATTTAGATTGTAGATGTAATTTACACGTTGGTAACAGCATCTGCTATCAAAAACAAATGATGGAGATGTAGATAATGAACAAGGCCATGGATACGACAATGAGACAAAGGAAAAAGAAATATTCATTGTCTTTGAAGTTAAACTGTAAAATGTATGCAGCCTACATGCTATACCAGCACAGAACTTCTTGGCCACTTGAGGTTAGTCGATCAGAGGCGCTCCTCCCACTAGCTGATGCCAGTAGCCTATCAAGGCTGTGTGCTGTTATCTAGTTCACAGCATTACAGTGGCCACAGCAAGTCAAGCAATATGTTTCTCAGTGACGCTCAGAAAATTGTGAAATATTTCATTTAAATTCAACCAATTTTTACAATCCCCTTATTTTACTGAATAAGTATGTGAAAATCCTAAGTCTGTGTCTTAATCTGTTCGTGTTTTATATTATTAAGGAATGTGCATGACAATTTGCATAAACTTATGGCTATTTTTCAGAATAGAGAATATATTTCGTTCTTCACCTGAGAGGAAACTATATTTCATATGTTTATCTAAATGTTTCCCCCTTGATTTTGAAGCAGACGATAACAAAGTCTTGACTCTGCTTAGTCGACAAAAGATAATGCTGCCTCACTTCACCCAGCTTTGGTTTCTGCTGTAGCCTAAAGCCCCAGTAGCGTGATGGACTTTGAACGATTCTCATTGTTTTTCATTTGCATGGGTGTTATGTTTACATTGAAATTATGGTGCTAAGCAAACATTGTGCTAGCATCAATAGTTACAAAATGGAAGTGGTTCACAAACAAGGTCAATCTGTATTCTTTAGTGGGCATTCTTTTTATACTAAATTATCAAAAAAATTACACAAAAATGTACATTGTAAACAAATTAACAATTTGACAGCAAAAGTGTGTGATGTCTGACGTACAAAGCACCATATATGCAAGGAAGGAGAGAGCAGCATTGCATCTACGTCAAAAGCAATATTTGTGTCACCTAGGGAAAAAATTTTCCCAGGAAATGAGTATCAAATTGAGACTGTCTTTGAAAAATGTGTAGAATTTTACTGCGTAGAATTTTACGATAAGGGGGAAATTCCGACAACAAAAATAATATTTGTAGCTATGCGTGAGAAAATGGGTTAGATATACGATTTTGACAAGTTTCTTGAGAAAATGGTTGAAAAGAGTTTTCTTTTGTGATAGTAAATATGACGCGCGAAAGTTAGTAATGGAAAGGAATGCTATTTCAACTGTTCAGACACGGAAGAGGAACTTGTACGGCTACAGAAAAAAGATGAATTATTTTTTCTATACTGCTAGCAACTGTAAGTAAATAAAAATTAATTCATCTACGTTTAATAGACGATGTTAGTTTGTTAAGTTATGTGTCAGAAAGTTTCTACTAGGAATGTAAAACTTTAGCATTTCCTTTGTTTAAGTAGTTTCTATAATATATTGTAATTGATATTACTGCAATTCAGATTTTACGACACACGTATTAAAACAGGACGGGCGCTTGACAAATGTGGCAACAGGGTTTGGTAGTGCTCGCTGACTGCTGATACTCAGCGGCCAAGAAGTTCTGTGCTGGGTATAATCTACTCCTTGTTCTATAGTGCCCATTTCCGAGTAATGCAAATACTGTGATTTTGTTTGTTATTACTGTTTCTTTAGTTGCAAATCAAAGTAAATAAATGTACCTATATAAAATGTATCTGCGTTTTTATTTGCACAAATTTTTTTGCCCCACCCCCACGTTTCTGCTCCTCCAAAACCTAGGAACTTGGATTTTAGAAGCAGGATTTATTTTTTGGTATACTGGAAGCTAGGCTGTTGTACAATTCAATTAATATCTCAATAGCTTCTTTTCTAGTTACCCATTTTCTTTTCCAAGAAAGGCAAAATGTTTGTAAAGAAATGTTAACAACTAAGTAATTTTAAAACTGTTTTACTCTAAAATTAATGATACCTGCGTTCACAAATCATATCATCTACAAACATACACACATAACACAATGATAAACAAACAACATGCAAAGAAGGTTAGCAAAAATACAGAACCAGCCCCATATACAAACATTTGCAAAAAAAATTGATCACCCTGGAGGTGCCATTGCAGGAGCATGTGAGCAGGTACAGGTGTAGGACATGGTAGTATGTACACAGAAAATATTAAAAAAATATTGTAACACACCAAGCATGTATTACAGGGGACCAACACTGCATGATGCACTTGGTAAGGTGTTGAACCACTCCTATCACAGAGACAGGCAGCGATACAGTAGAGCATGAAGACATACAGATGTCGGACGTTCTCCTGAGGAACATCCTGCCACAGCTGACACAACTGATCCTCCAAATCCGCCTTAGTTGCCACTGGCTGAACTTGCCGTCCAATCTGGTTCCAAACGTTCTTGATGAGCAAGAGGTCTCAGGACCTTGCTGGCCCAGGAAGCATGTTGACATGACAAAGGCACGACAGAGATATCTGTATGGTGTGAGGCCGAGCATAATCCTGCTGGAAAGTTGCACCTGGAAGGGGAGCGCACATGGTAGCAGAATTTTCGGGACCTACCGCCGAGCTGTCAGGGTTAGATCAATTACCACCAGTGATGTGCGGGAATCACAGGAAATGACGCCCCACACCACGACACCTCTTGTTGGCCCAGTGTGCCACTCTACAATGAAACATGGATCATGGCGCTGGCAAAGACGTCTCCAGACTCAAATTTGGCAGTCGTATGTATCCAGACAGAACCGTGATTCTTTAATGAACACCACTCGTCACCAATCCACAAGTTGCCATGCTGCTCGTTCCCAGCAGAATGTCATACGTGCTCTATGATTCTCAGGTTGTAATGGTAGACGTCGTAAGGCACGCTATGACGACAGATCCTGCTCTGCTAGCCATCTGGATACGGTATTGATGGACACAGGTATATCACCAGCTGCCGTGACATATGTCTGGATGGTGCGCAGCAATGCGCATGGAGTACTTACAGACTGTCGCACGATTAAACGATCCTCCCTGCTGGTGGTCCGCTGGGGTCGACCCAAGCCTTCTCAATACGTGTGTGTACCTGCCTGTTCCCACAGTGTCCAACACCAACTCGCAGTGTAGACAGAACAGTTCAAGTGGCGAACAATGCGCCAAAACCTCCAAGCTGCCTCTCAAGAGGCAGATGATGCTGCCTCTCTCAAACTCTTCCAGCTGGGCAAAGGCTTGTCGAATACACCATCAGAACATGCTGAGTGTTCACGTAACTTGGCTCTGTGGTTCACACTGCTCACACAGATACTAGGGCATTATCATTTGTCTTGCAGCTATGAATGGAGGGGCACATATGCTCTCTAGTGGCACATCTGCTCAAGCAAACTGCATTAAACACAAATGGGACACATGTTGGGATATGGCGATACTGTGTGGCAACCTTTATTGTACTCGTGCAATTTGTTCATGGTGATCATCATTTTTTTTTTGCAAATGAGTGTACTTATAGTTAGCATTCCAAGCCCTTGCACACAAGCCATCACTTGCATACAAATTGGCCAGTCACAGTGCAAGTTGAATGAAGAAGAAAGGTGTACACCTTCTTGTAGAAGGTGACCTGTCTGTAACCAGTTTAAAATTGTGAATTCAATTAGAATTTAAGAGTGGTGTTTCAAGAATGCTATATAATACCATACACATAAAAAATGAACCACATTAATTATTAGATTATGTTACTTGTGTTTGTATGAACTTACATCAGCACCCTGAGGTGATAATGCTCTGCCCATCAAAGCTGCACGGCCTGTAGCAATGATTTTTGCAGAGTACCTTGACTGCATTTCCTTCAAACCTGCTACACCTTCTTCTTCCCTGGAAAAAATAAACACTGTATAATAACTGTATTTTCCAAAACTGAATAGGAACAATTGGATAAACATAAACCACAAATAAGAACATATGGGAATAATATTTAGAGAATTATTCAAAGTAACACAAAACAAACTTCTGAGACATAACTGGTTACAAACTGGCCTTTGGGGCGATGTATCCTGAGAGTAAATCCTTGGTAATGCATGGGGGTCAGTCCCACTTTTAGCAACAAATGTGTTTAATATGTTAAACCAAAAAGTATAAAATACGGGTTTTAGTAAGCACACACATTAAAACTAAGAGGGTAGGCCTGTAAAAACTGTCAAACAATTATTCCAAAAAAAAAAAATGGCAAATGGTATGCCATTACATTCTCAGAATCATTACCCATCTATATTCATTCATGGTGCGATTGTGAAAGCTGCAAGTTACTATGCTGTCACTATTAAGGATGAAATGGAGTTAACTGTGAGGTAATAATATATTATATTGTATATTATTAGTAGTAAGATAATAGAAAGAATGTGTGACAATTATAAGTGTTTTTATGGAACAAATATTCTAGGTTTTTGGGCATGTGGGCTACACCTGAAGCGCTCAGGTGAGTGGTGTCATACAAGNAAGAATGTGTGACAATTATAAGTGTTTTTATGGAACAAATATTCTAGGTTTTTGGGCATGTGGGCTACACCTGAAGCACTCAGGTGAGTGGTGTCATACAAACATAACAAATTGTTTATAAATGACAAGCATGAATAACTGACTAAAACCTGTCAAAAATTAAGAAGGCAAAAACAANACATAACAAATTGTTTATAAATGACAAGCATGAATAACTGACTAAAACCTGTCAAAAATTAAGAAGGCAAAAACAATTGATATACTATGCATAAGATATCATGGTAAACCTGAAGAATGGTGTAGGAGGTGTGCTAAAGAAGGAAATCAAAAATGTGACAGTAGTAGGGTGTCCATACCACCTAGTTAAGCAGCTGAGAAGTAAGCAGCATGCCTTCCTGTTAGTGTCGATGAGTACTTGATTGATATCTATTACTATCTAGAAAAAAAGTGCTAAAAGGAAACAGAAGTTGATACAATTTCAAGAACAGCATGATACTAAAGTCAGAAAAATTCTGAAACACTGGCTATTTCTCGGCAAATATTTAAATAGAAAGTTGCAGCAATAAGCCTCTCTGACTAGTCTGTTTAAAAGTGTGGTTAATTGTGAAAAGGGCTCTGATGTCAGTTTGCAAGCTTACAGAATTCCAAAACTTAGCCAGACACTTGAGACTAACAAAGTTCAAACAACTGGGGGAAAAAAAAAAAACAATCCTTGTGTGTTCAGAATCACAAACCTCATGTACAAGTCCCAAGAAATTTGAATGTTGACGTATAAGATTTAAACAAAGAAGTAGACGAATTACGGTCATAGTTTTGTATGTTTCAGTTNTTTAAACAAAGAAGTAGACGAATTACGGTCATAGTTTTGTATGTTTCAGTTTGAAAACCTTCCTTAAGAAATGTGAGGGAAAAAGAAACAGTGTGTTCATTGGCATTTTCTGACACAATGCCATTTCTGGATACTGAAAAAGCATACATCATGCCGCANTAGAAAACCTTCCTTAAGAAACAGTGTGTTCATTGGCATTTTCTGACACAATGCCATTTCTGGATACTGAAAAAGCATACATCATGCCGCATGAAAACTTGTGATAAGCTGTAAGGCCAGAGTGAGTGAAGGGTAGTGAGAATGAAAGGAGATGTACAAGAAAAATAAGAGTTATATTAATGTGGCAATTGATAAAACAGAGTGGTTAGAACTAAAGATTGGAATGAAGTATGAAAGTTATGTAGTCATTTGCCCTCTGTAGCCCGGTGTAAACCTCCTCACATTATCTGGGGATATCCAAGAAAAGAAGGGTTACTCCCAAAATCCTGCTTCAGTTCAGGCTTGAATGGTGGGCCTTTCTTGTGCTCCTAGATAAAGTATTTTACAGTAGGAAAAATAGGGAAAACTTAATGTGTGTATTTAGTTTTAAAAAACTTTCATAATGCTGGAAGATGGAGCACAATACCAGCCAAAAAAGAATGTACATAATCTGCAACAAAATTCACTCGCCTTTCTCCAGGTGCAGCAAACCAATACTGCATGGAAACTTATCACACAATCCATTCAATCAGCTTATCACTTTCCAAGCCACACTTGACATATGGAACTGATGGCCATGCAAAATGCATGTTGGAACACCCATCACTGGAAAGGCAAAGGTATGTAGGCCAAGAATGACTGCAACCAACATGCATGTTAAAGACTTTCTGGATTGTATCAGTACAATCAGTCTAACCTCAAGTTGATTAATGACAAAAATGTAGAGTGAGACTACTGTCAACTGGAGTGGAACCAACTATCATGCAGGTACACCCATCACCCATAGGCGTCTGCAGACTTCAGTTGAAAGGGGTGCCAACTGCCAAAATACGATCCACTTTTACAGGATTGAAAATGTAAAGTAAGAATGTGTAAACACCTTCAACACCAATAGTCTACACTGCATGAAAACTATTTTTAATTTAGTAGTTGTTACAAACATGCAGGCTGTCTAGTGAAGATATGAAATTGGCAAGATTCTTTTTTATTTTGCAGAAGACATAATGCATCAGGGTGCAGGGGTTGCAGCTGCACCCACCAGCACCCGTCTGTGGGTACACCACGCACGTACAAGGGGGCCAGCACAAGATGCAGGCATGGAAAGTGCTCGCCTGGAAACAAGTGTGCTGGGAAACCAGTCTGATCAGCAATACCTAACATATGTGGTAACAATTTAGATGCACTCTCTACATACCACAAAGAAACTCTAATAGTGACACGGTCGATGACATTCAGATTCCAACAGGAATGCTATGGACATTATCATTGCTATCAATGCATTGGAATGAAAAATCCAACCAGACACTACAACTGGAGAAGCCTCCCTCTCTTCTGCAGACCTTTCCACAAGGCAAGTATTATCGAACACAGCCATGCAACGCTGATGGCAATCAATAGTAACACTGCAGGCCAGTGGCACTCAAGACTTTTTTTTTAGGGGGTCATATTAAGAAAAACTGAGACCACCGCAGGGCTCACTTATGACACTTGACATAATAATATTTGTGAACTAAATGTAGGTAGGTAATTTGATGACATTTAAAATTCAGAGTGTAGTGAATCGTCTTGCAAGTCGTTTGTTTATTCGTTCGATACGGTGATGGCGGACAGAGGTAGTACATCAAAAATATGTACAGAAGTCGCCCAGCTGATAAAATAATGAAAAAAATAATTTAGTTTCATCAGTGACTTTAACTTTGAATAAATTTGTATTACATATGTATTGCTTTTTTATTTTTGTAACAGACACCCTAAAAAAAAGAATTTGGTAACTTGAATCTACTGAAGCCAGCGAGTGCGGGCCACAAAGAATGGGCAGAGGAAATGCCACTTTGCTGTTTGAGTTTGCCATGCCATTTAGAGACATTGCAGGTGTGCTGGCCCTAGCACGGTAGCTATGGGTTGGTATTTGAATTGTTTGATTTATATATGTTGTATTCAAACTTCATCAAAATCAGACCAATATCAAGATGTTATTATTGACTAAATACTGATCAAACTCTAGTCCTCAAACAGCTGTAAAGATTGTAAAAAACAAAAATTAGAAAAGTGAAAAAACTTACGAAATGAGAGAATTGACACAGATGAAAGATTCAACTTGGTGTGTTGTTTTACTGTACTCCACATATCCATGCGTCCTCATGTATATGTATTGGCCATTTTTACACCTGAGCCTGTACACACTACTGCCATAACCTTCACCTTGTCCGTACCGGTCGTACACTGAAACAAAATATCGTAATGTACAGACGTTGCACTCCTCATACAGTTTTAACAGCAGCACACTAAAAATACCTAAGTAAATGCACTTTTATAATCAACATCTTTAAATATCCAACATTATTTTTAAATACATTCCAGTACAATTTTTCAGTCCAGAAGTACATTTTGTAGTCTGGAAATATGCACAGTAAAAAGACACACACACAAACAAGTCCAACACTTTAATTATAAAGTAAATTATAATTTAATTTCCTTTTATAATGTTGACNAAGACACACACACAAACAAGTCCAACACTTTAATTATAAAGTAAATTATAATTTAATTTCCTTTTATAATGTTGACACATTCTGCGTCCCTATATTTTATTCGTCAGAACACACGCTCTGGCGAAGCTCGCAGCCGGACGACCGCANAAAACACACACACAAACAAGTCCAACACTTTAATTATAAAGTAAATTATAATTTAATTTCCTTTTATAATGTTGACGCATTCTGCGTCCCTATATTTTATTCGTCAGAACACACGCTCTGGCGAAGCTCGCAGCCGGACGACCGCAATAAGGATTAAGGGTTTTGTGGACGTGCCGGCAGAGTGACACCAGGAGCCTCGCAGCTGCAAAGGCACGCTACCAAAGGTTTCTGCACGTGCAACTGTTCCTGCACGTGCAGACGACATCCGGAGACAACGGAAGGCACCAGGGCGCGGACAC
>NQII01008669.1:2135-45286 GCA_002778355.1 Clitarchus hookeri | reverse complement strand
TGCAGTCTAAATAACGAGAGAATGCAATAGCTTTGCATAATTTATTAATTTTTTTGGGTAGTTTTATAAATATAGCCAAGAGGCACTAAATGGTAAAAGTATTCTGACAATATAAATATTTCTAAATGCATATCACATAAGCTATGCCAAAAACAGAAAATGAAGTATATATTGTCTGCGAGAAATGGTGGCGCTTGTTTGAGCAGAGAAGCAGAGTTTTTCCATGGAGAGGAGAAACATCTATGTTACAACTCCGGCTTTGTAGCATCCAAAGTGGAAACATCCCATCACACACTGTTCAACTAGTGTTTCCGAGGCATAGAAGTGTGGTGGTAGCACTAAGGGCGACTCAGGCACACGCATCATATTCTTCACTGTCTCTATGCACAAGGCACTGAACTAGTGTTAGTTTTTCCTTCAGCAATTTGCCTCTATGAGACACCTTAAAAATGTTTAGTAAAAAATATTCAGAAATTTTTTCCAATGACCAAAAATAAAGTAAAAATATCTGCAGATATATATAGATATATACACACACACACATGCATGCACGCATACATGCACGCATGCGCACATGCACACACACATATATATATTTCTTATCCAGCATTCACATAGGAATCTTCATTTTAAATAACAATCAAACAATGTGNTTTCCGAGGCATAGAAGTGTGGTGGTAGCACTAAGGGCGACTCAGGCACACGCATCATATTCTTCACTGTCTCTATACACAAGGCACTGAACTAGTGTTAGTTTTTCCTTCAGCAATTTGCCTCTATGAGACACCTTAAAAATGTTTAGTAAAAAATATTCAGAAATTTTTTCCAATGACCAAAAATAAAGTAAAAATATCTGCAGAGAGATATATATATATACACACACACACATGCATGCACGCATACATGCACGCGTGCGCACATGCACACACACACATATATATATTTCTTATCCAGCATTCACATAGGAATCTTCATTTTAAATAACAATCAAACAATGTGATCTTTGAATGAATAGTGCAAAGGGGATGAATGACTAGATAGAGATTTTTGGACATTCGTCATTGCGATGCAGATTTCTGTCATGGAAAAACAGTGCTCAGTCCTGTTTTTCCATGACATTCGTTTGCATCACAATGGCAAATGTACAAAAATCTCCATCTAATCAAACAACATGGTTGTAAACTAAATTTTCAACTATACACCAAAACGGTAATGCAAAATAACTGCTTATAATATGTGGACATCTAGTTTTGTCTGGCATGATCAGTGAAAATGTGAACCAGGCTTAAGTGTGAAATCATCCAATAGAAACCTCGGAAAATGTAGACTATTGATGATGACTGTTCTGTCACTAATGCTGCGCGGCTGGCCGTGTTCAACTCCGTTACCATAGGACAAGTGCCACAATGCCTGGTGTAGACAGTAATTCCACAGATACCATTAAAAGTTGTAAGTACATATAAAAAATTAACAAAGATTTAACAGCTCATGAACTTACTCTGTCTCAGTGCAATCATAGCATAGAGGAAGTCATCCTTATGCATGAACTTGAAAGCTGACACACCTGATACTTCTTCAGGTAAATAGCCGGACACAACTGCTATCCTGTCAACAAATTAATGATGATATAAAATACATGATGACACATCCCACAATCAGATTAATAATAAATATGTACAGGAAAAAGAGAGTGAAAATTTCAAATTGTGTAGTTGTAAAACTAATAAAATCACAATTTCAGTTTCTGCAAATATTGTGAACTACTTTCATTATACAGAGTGTAAATATTAGACCAACAAACTTTGGCTGCAGGTTAATCACAGAAAAAGAAGGTGAAAACATAACCTATGGCTTAAAGTGAATCCTAAGGGCTGTATACATCTTTGAAGTTGGACCTGAATCCTAAGGACTGTATATTACATCTTTGAAGTTGGACTTGAAGAATTAGTTTATTACACATACTGGAGATGGAACACAGAGTGTCTGGATATCATGTCTGAAGTTAATTGTGACATGCGGGTTAGTAATTTTTATGTTTTAAACTTCAAGTATGCTACAGTGTCATGGAGATGATGTTGAAATAAGAATAGTAATCGTGAGGTATTCCATGAAAAATTTATGACAGCAACAGACAGGTTTTGTGGTGTTTACAGATATTTGTTCCATTACACATTACCCACACACTCAATGTTCTATCATAAAAATTTTCTCCAATATTTGTAATAAACTAGTGTTTTAGGTCCAACTTCAAAGATGTGTACCATTCTGAGTGACTTTAGACTCTCTCTCTCTATATATATATATATATATATATATATATATATATTTTTTTTTTTTTCCCAGAAAAGCTGTGATTCTTAACAATTGCAGTGTACTATTATTTGTGTTTCACGAAATTTTTGTATTAGTTACTCCNTCTGAAATCAAGCTTTCTTTGTTTGTCTTAAATGGAAGTATGCCTAGCACTGGTTTTCTGCTTACCTGTGATCACAATAGATGAAACGACCATCTATTAGGTGTCGTGTAATGTACTCATCCCTCGTCGCCTCCATCAGGGTCATGTCTGCAATGTGTGTTTCACTGAACAGAGTCACAACTGCTACCAACACTGTGTCATTCTTCAGTTTGCTGCCTGATGAATCTGCTGTTAGAGTAAAAAAAATTTCACTAACAAAATTGTAACTGCAAAACACTTAAGGCCACTTTACATTGAAGTAAACATGGAGCTTGTTGCTTTACTTTATGTTAACTCTATGTCAAAATTTTTAAAAATTAATTTTAGCTGTTGTAACTTTATATTGCAGTTAAAAATAGCTCATCTTTAATAAGTCGTTCGGAAGTGCTACAAAATTTGCTGTATTTGGGATCTGGGAAAGGCACGTACATGCCTTATACATGTGTATATTTTTATTAAAACTCCAATGACTATTGCAGTTATATACCATAGCATATAACACAGTCCAAGTGGAAGTTGGTACGTATGAAAATGAACACAGAAAACCAAAGAAAAGAATCATCCCTTGTATCTGATTGGCTGACACTAAATTACCTTTGTGTTATGTTAAAGTTGGGTCAAATTCTTGTTTGGAAAGTTGAACTTTACGTCGTTCTTAATTTGATGTGAATAAACTGCTGTTCTATCTATACCTGAGCATAACGACAATGTAAAGTTAACATAATGAGATCCATGTTAATTTCAACGTGAATCGGCCTTTAGAACTATGGCTTAAAATATCAGCAAAAGAGTCGAAAAACAAAACAAAAATGGATGTAATTAAACAAATGAGTTACTCCACAAATGGTGATTACAAGTGTAGAGGAGAAAAGAGAAATGGGAGAAGCAAACTCCTTAGACTACTTAGGTAAATAGCAACAGAACTACATTATCTTTCCTACAAGACATGCATGACATTGCTATGTGTTAAACGATCCAGAGGTAAAGATTCTCCTCACCCATTCTTAAAAAATAATACTGACATGTTATTTGAAATCGTAAATAGTATTTCTTAAGTATAAAGTTTCAAAAATAAATATGTAAATGAAAATGTGAGCCAGAAAACCTTACTTATTTCTTCAAATTTTGTGTTGGTAAACCACAACAAGTATAGTCTTCAATTTTTTTATGACCCTAGATAAAACTCTTGAAAATGTAACAAACTTTGAAAAATGTAACAAAAATTGTTTTTGATCTAAAATATTATTGCTTAGAACCTCACAAAAACAAAATCCAAAATGGTGTGGCTAAGTATGTTTGCTGATTTTGTTAAGTCTGTTTACTGATTAAACATGGAATGACACAAATTGACATAAATTTATTTTATACATAAGTGTATTTTCATGAAAGAAAATTTTGCCTAATAGATAACTTTTGCTGAAAATTATTTTGTTTATGTAGCATCTTTCTTTTTTGTGATAAATAGTTGTTCCATTGTTACTTCAAAGGCACATCAACCATTTGCAGTTGCAAGATACCCCATGATTTTAAAGTACATAAGAAAAGTTTGATGTTATAAAAATTTTAAAATTTTCATCACTGGTGCCACATGTTGAGCTATAAGTTAAAAGTTCTGAATTTTTTTTAATCGGGCAACTTTTTTTAGGATTAAGGACAGCCACTGACAATTAAATTATTCAATTTCAATTTATTCTGACTACATTTGACAGAATAACACTAAAATGGCAAAACAAAATTTTTGCCTTTTTGAGTTGTGGAAGTATTTCAGAAGTAATTTTTTAAGATCTAATTTTTTAAGATCAAACAAAACTTTGTTTTGTAACCCATTAGAGTAATGCATATCATCAATAAAATTTATCAAAATCAAAAGTGGTAGTAAAAAAATGTTACATACATTTCTTTATTTAACTTATGATGACCCACGACTCAATTCTGGCAAGTTTCAGATTAGTTTATATGTTAAGATGTCAAGAACATTTTTTGAGTATTACTGACTTTCAAACCTCCCTTTGATTAAACACCTTGCCCATTTTCATAATATTCATTTTAGGAACGTAAGAAGGAAAATAATAATGAAAAAAATATTTGTAAGGGAAACTTACCAACTGTAAAATTATATATTTATGTGTGTTTTACATAACCGTTAAAAGGACAATAACTTTTTCCATGAATGAAAACTATTGGGACTGTTTCATCCTCAGAAATAACACACCATATCGGTTTTACATCAAAATCATTTTCAATATATTCACACAGAAGCTGTTAAAAACAAAAATCTTATAAGTTAAGTGAATCACCATTTTAAGACTTTGAAATGGAAATGAAGCAAATGCAGCTCAACTCCCAGCTTCACGTTACAGTTGTATTAACATATGATACATTTGGCTAATGCATATAATAAGCAAGACTAGTTGAACCAACATGGTAACAACAAACACCAGAACCAATAAACTTTCTGAAGTCTCTAAATATAGTTTATGAGGAGTCTTAAAACTGACTTTATTTAGGTATGACTATTGAATCGCGTAATTATATTTTTGTGCTCAAACGTTTGTTGATATAGGCTATTCACAGTAAAGTGAGCACTTTTGAAAGCTCTCTCATTTGGAATAATCTATATAAATAAAAATGAAATGCTGTTCATTGGTAAGCGCATCACTTGAGAACGACTGGACCGTTTTGGCTATTTTTCGTTTTAAAATGTTCGTAATAGTCCAAATTAGGTTTTTATGGAAAGAAAACTCGAAAAGTTTCCCGGAATATTTTCTAATTCGGGAAAAACAGAACGTCACAATGGATATGAGTAATTTTTTTTGTTGCTTTTTTTTTTTGGTCATAGAAAAATTACAGGGGGAAAAAAAACAGGAGAATAGGGAATATTCCAAACGTCACAATGGATATGCGTAATTTTTTTTTGTTTTGTTTATGGTCATGGAAAAGCTATCAGAAAAAAAAAAGATTAGGGAATATTTTGCAAAGCTAATTCTAATTTTGATATTTAATTTACATTCGAAATTTAAATTTAAATTTCCTCAACTTTGATTGGTTGTCGTTCATCGTTCACGTTATGCGACATTATATGGTTGATTCAAATTTCTTTGCTTCATTTTACATTTTTGCCACCGCCGGATGCAGACTATAAATTTCTACAGATTTACTTCATGGACAATACACCACAGTTCGGTGAAAAGATCAATTGTGGAATAACTGCAAACTTTCTTTCATCAGCACAATTAATTGATTGCATTGTTCAAAACCGCATTGGACCGCATGCCATCTGATGATTACAAAATTATAATCAGAGNCGTGCCATCTGATGATTACAAAATTATAATCAGAACCGATAAGACGCCTGCGGGAGAACACGCAAGACGTTTCAGTGCGCCAACAATTGATGATGTCACCAGTGTTGTCGTTGGTGAAAATTTGGAATCCAGTGATATCGTTCTACATAGGCGGAACAATCAGCTGGAACGTGTGTACGAAACGCACCGATCATATGATACGTTGCAATATCCCATCATATTTTGGCAAGGTGAAGACGGTTATCATTTTTCGATCAAGATGATAAATCCGCNAGGTTCAATGAATTATTATTCATATCGACTAATGGTTCGTGAAAATGAGGACAATCACATCTTGAAATGTCTACGTCTATTTCACCAATATGCTGTCGATATGTACGTCAAAGTTGAAACTGAGCGATTGCCATTTATCAGTTTGAACCAGNTGAGATTGAACAAAAAAAAACTCCGCTCCGAAGAGTATATTCATCTTCGAGATGCCATCAATGCTGACGGAAACGCACAGAATGTCGGCAGAATGACGATTCNTGCGAAGAGTATATTCATCTTTGAGATGCCATCAATGCTGATGGAAACGCACAGAATGCCGGCAGAATGACGATTCTCCCAGCAACGTACGTCGGAAGTCCGCGGCATATGCATGAATATGCTCAAGATGCCATGTCGTATGTTCGTCATTACGGAACACCAGATTTGTTCATCACGTTCACGTGCAATCCACAGTGGATAGAAATTCGACAAGAGATATTCCCAGGCCAATCACCCATCGATCGCCATGACATCACCGCAAGAGTCTTCAAACAGAAATTGAAATCACTGATGGATTTCATTGTCAAGCATCAAGTGTTTGGCGAAACGCGCTGCTGGATGTATTCAGTGGAGTGACAGAAACGCACATATTCTTATTTGGTTGATTGAGAAGATAAGACCGAATGAAATTGATGATGTGATATCAGCGGAAATTCCCGATAAAGAAGAAGATCCAGGCTTGCATTAAGTTGTCACTAAGAACATGATTAATGGCCCCTGTGGAACATTAAATAACAATTCTCCGTGTGTGGTTGACGGAAAATGTTCGAAGAGATATCCACGGGCATTAGTAGCAGAAATCAAGTATGGGCAGTGATGTTTATCCACTGTATCGTCGCCGATCGACTGCGGACAATGGAAGATCAACAATTGTCAAAGTGAATCAACAAGATATTGAAGTTGATAATCGTTGGATTGTTCCGTATTCACCATTACTCTCGAAAACATTCAAAGCGCACATCAACGTCGAATCTTGCCATTCCGTGAAATCCATCAAATACATCTGCAAGTATGTGACCAAAGGAAGTGACATGGCTGTGATTGGTGTTTGTTGGTGCGGAGAATTCCAACGATGAAGTCACTCAATATCAAATGGGCCGATATGTTAGCAGTAACGAAGCGATTTAGCGCATTTTTTCATTCGCTATTCATGAAAGACATCCCACTGTTGTTCACTTGGCCGTACACTTGGAAAATGGTCAAAGAGTATATTTCACTGCGGAAAACGCATTACAACGAGCTGATCGACCGCCATCTACAACATTGACCAGTTTTTTCTAAATGTGCCAGGATGATGACTTGGCCCGAACGCTACTATACTCCGAAATGCCAAGATATTATACTTGGAATCAATTGTCAAAATAGTTTAAACGACTGAAACCAGGAAATCCAGTTCAAGGTTACCGACATGTATTTTCCACCGATGCATTAGGTCGCATTTACACAGTCCATTCAAGTAACGACGAGTGTTTTTATTTGCGTTTGCTATTAGTCAACGTTCGTGGCCCAACATCATTCCAACATCTACGAACTGTTAATGGTGAATTGTGTGGCACATATAGAGAAGCCTGTCAACGTTTGCGTTTGCTGGAGAATGACACTCATTGGGATTACACACTCAGAGATGCTGTGATTTCGTCAAATGCTCATCAAATACGAACTTTGTTTTCGATAATTATCTCAACATGCTTCCCATCGAATCCAATTGATTTGTGGATTAAATACAAAGATGACATGTCTGATGACATTTTGCATCAAATGCGTACTAGAACATCAAATCCAGATTTGCAACTGAGCGACGAACAACGAGACATTGATATTAATTGAAAACATGTGCTTGATGATATCGAACAAGGTTTTACCTCAATTAGGTATGACAGCGCCCAATCGTCCGATGCACGACGTATTTAATCAAGAGTTAAAACGAGAAAAACAATATGATTGCGATGCATTGAAAGAATCAGTTCGAATGAACGTTCCGCTATTGAATCGGCAACAAAAGCATGCATACGACATCCTCATGAAAGTTGTGAACGATGGAACTGGAGGCATTTTCTTCTTGGACGCACCCAGTGGAACTGGAAAAACTTTTTTGATCACATTGATGTTGGCAACGATTCCCTCGCAAAGTGGAATTGCACTTGCACTTGCTTCATCTGGAATCGCAGCTACGTTATTGGAATGTGGTCGAACTGCTCATTCAGCACTCAAGTTGCCGTTGAATATGCATATCAATGAAACTTCAATGTGCAACATTTCGAAAAACTGTGCGATGGCCAAAGTTTTGCAGCAATGCAAATTAATAGTTTGGGATGAATGTACGATGGTGCATAAAAAATCTTTGGAGGCATTAGACCGAACGATGCAAGATCTACGAAACAATCAAAACAGGTTTGGTGGTGCGATGATTCTGTTGGCAGGTGATTTTCGCCAAACATTGCCAGTGATTCCACGGTCAACGCCAGCCGATGAACTTAATGCATGTTTGAAGTCAGTTTTGTGGAAACACATCACGACACTCAAATTAAGAATGAACTTGCGTGTCGAGTTGCAGAACGACCAATCTGGAGAAGTATTTTCAAAACAATTGCTGGACATTGGCAATGGCAAAATCTCAGTTGACATTTCGACTGGCTGCATTACATTCCCCGCAGATTTTTGTCAGTTCATCGACTCAAAGACCGAAATCATCACAAAGGTATTCCCAAACATTGCTCAAAATTACAAAAATTATGATTGGTTGAGCAAACGTGCTATATTGGCTGCGAAAAACATTGATTTCAACAAATTAAATTTCAAGATTCGAAGTGAAATTGCTGGAGAATTGATGACGTACAAATCGGTAGAATCCGTTACTAGCCAAGAAGATGTCGTCAACTATCTAACAGAATTTTTAAACTCGCTGGAATTGCCCGGATTGCCACCTCACAATGTCCAATTAAAAGTTGGATCGGTAATTATAATGTTAAGAAATATCAACCAACCACGTCTTTGTAATGGCATCCGGCTTGCGGTGAAAAAACTGATGACAAACGTCATAGAAGCAATAATTTTTAGAGGAAAGTATAAAGGAGAAGACGTTATAATACCACGAATCCCAATGGTTCCGAGCAACATGCCATTTGACTTTAAACAGTTGAAGTTTCCCGTGCGTCTAGCATTCGCAATAACTTTAAACAAATCACAAGGGCAGTCATTAAATATTTGCGGCATTAACATTGAAAATCCATGCTTCTCGCATGGTCAATTGTATGTCGCCTGTTCCCGTGTCGGAAAACCATCAGCTTTGTTCGTTTACGCACCAGACAAAAAAACAAAAAATGTCGTGTATTATAAAGCATTGCAATGAAAGAAATAGTGATGTCACAGCAAACCACTCAAATTAAAGCATTTCTTTGTTTTGGCTGTTTACTTGAAATTCTGATTTAATTCAATTGTAACTTAAATATATGAAAAAAACAGCATGGTTCCAAGTCGATATCATTCCAGGCACATCACACATTTTGAGATGGAATGCAAATTAAAATGAAAATTTTCCATTGGACAGGACAACGTCTGTCGGGTCAGCTAGTAGTCAATAAATATATTTAATTTTAGCCTTAGACATTAACTCCTGAGTGTGGTGGAATATACACACTGTGTTTATCACTTACACTGCAATATTTATTTAAATATATGGCTAAAGGGTAAAAAAAATGGCTGAAAGGAAAAAGTAGCTAGGGTCTCAAAAGTGCTCACTTCAGAGTGAACAGTCTATATTTAAATACATTTTCTAACACCATGCTTTCCCACACTTTACTCGGAGTGGACTGGAGTAGACAGATTTGGGCGGCTCTTAACATCGGGTTCTTGAGAGCCGATGAGGGTGAAGTGAGATGAATATGGTGCGGCGCCATAATGCAAGGACGGGAGAAACGAGAGATCCCCGAGAAAACCCACCGACCAGCGGCATCGTCTGGCACGATTCCCACATGAGAAAAATCCGGGAGCGACCCCGCCGATAATTCGCACTTCATTCGGCATTGCGGTGTTAAATGTTGTTCTGGATATAGAAATGGCAATCTTAGACAAACTGGTTTTTTTAGTATTAAAGGGTCATACACAAAAAATTAATCATTTAAATTTTGTACCGAACATTGTTCAGCTTATATACACATTGTATGTGATGACATTTTCCTCAAATATAAAAATTTTACACTTAATAGTTTTTGAATAATTTGACATCAAATCCTAAACTTTCCTCTTTTGCTGCAGCCATAGTAGCAAATACTAACTGGGTTTTACAAATTTTAAAAATGTACAAAGTAAACTAATGCTGTGGGCTACCTACCACGTGACATATATGTAATCACTAAAAGAAAAAAAAAAGTTAAATATAAAGGCATTTTTAAAATTTTAACATTTTTTAATGCATGAACTGTAATTTGATTGCATAGCCTATATGTCAAGCAGTAGCCCACTGCATTAGTTTACGTTGTAATTTTTTTCATTTGTACAACGTAGTTAGTATTTTTTATTATGGCTGCAGCAAAAAACAGAACAATTTGGATTTGGCATCAAATTATTTAAAAAATATAAAGTATAAAAATGTTATATTCTATTAAAATGCCATCACACACAATGTGTACAAGTGAACAATGTTTGGTACAATTATAAAACAATTAATTTTTTGGTATTTAAACACCCTTAAATTCCACAATTTAAGAGTGTTCAAATACCAAAAATTAATTGTTTTATAATGATTAATAATTATAACTGATAATACAATAATTGATAACTGAATGCGAAGCGTCAGTGTTTACGACTGGGTAACACAGCACAAATCGCTGAACACGTTGTTGCGCGCTCATGAGCTTGATAACTGAAGTGCGCCAACGCAACTCTGGTGAGGAAAGTGGAACTTGCCAGGTACACGCAGCATGTGAACTTGGCCGACTGACTTGCACGAATTTACGGACGTCCGCGAACAATTAGCAAAATGTGGCTGCCCTCGTTACGCGCCGCACCGGGACTCCGCAAAAACGAAAGCGAGACGCGAGAACTGGCACATCCGTGCTAACTGGATCAACACGCTACGACACAGCACTCCCCATGCGTGCACAACATGCAGCAGGAATTGTGCACTTTGTTGCTCCTGTTTGCCAGCAGCTTGTTAATGTATATACCCGAGGTCGCTTCCATCGCACGACGACTCAATAGACGTCCCGTCTGTCTCATGTTAGAAACTGGCGGCGGGAGCCCACCAGCGCCCTTTAAAAGGAAATCAATTAGAGATCCACACACACTTAGGGCTCCCGTATACATAGCGCTTTTTACGCGTTTTAGGTCGAGAAGCGCGGAAGTGTTAATGGCGATACTGCCACGCGCATCAAGTGCGCCATCGCCGCTAAGCGCAAGGCTCTGAACTGGCCTGCAGTGTTATCGTCACTCTGCGTGTATCTATGGGACTTTCAGCGGTGAACCTATTTGTACTATTTTCGTAGATCAGCACATTGGACGCGCGTTTAACAGTTTCGTGGAAAAACGAGTTCTTCAAACACACTGCAACGAAGTTTCAAGTGCCGTGTAGGCGGGAGCCTTAAAAGTTACCCTTCCATTCTTCTCCTATACAATTTGGTAAAGTTAGGACACAAAGCCCGAACAATAAGAAAGCTGTTTGTGCATTAAACATATCTTTTAATACTGGCCAATTAAGATTTGTTTGTCTGTTAGAGGTTCCTGCACAGCATATTTACGAGGGTTATTCGGAAAGTAAGGTCCGAATCGCCGTAGCTAATCGAATGTCACGCGAACATTGTAACGCGCATGCGCACCGACTCCCGACATGCCTTGCTCGTCAAACGACGTAATTTGCATTGGTATTGTTGCAGTGTGCTGTTTACAGTGTCAGTTCAAAATGTTTAAAACAATTGATCAGCCCGCCGACTGTGAAATACGGTCAGTGATTCGGTTTTTGACAGCAAGGAACGTTTCAGCAGCGGAAGTTCATCGACGCATAAGTCAAGTGTATGGCCCCAATGCGATGGGAGACAGCAAAGTGCGTAAGTGGGTGAGAGCTTTCAAGGACGGACGGGAAAATGTCCATGATGAACCGCGATCAGGCCGACCATCAGTGATAACAGAAGATTTGGTCAAAGCCGTGGACGAAAAGATTCGTGAAGACCGGCGATTCACAATTTCAACTTTAGCATTGGAATTTCCGAATGTGGGTAGAACAACTTTGCACAAAATTGTCTCTGAAAATTTGCAATTTCACAAATTGTGCGCGCATTGGGTTCCCAGGCTGCTTATTGAGGAACACCAAATGAAAAGAATGGCTTGTGCTCTTGATTTTTTGGACTGATATCACAAGGAAGGTAATCAATTTTTAGAGAAGATTGTCATAACGTTCTACAAGCTTTCGTATGTCTAAGTCATAGACGTCTGCCGCCTGTGAGGGTAACCAGTCAGTAACTGCTTCTTTAACCTAGTCATCTGTGGCGAAGCACTTGCCTACCTAAAGGCGTTTGCCTTTAGGTAGCGGAATAAGTGAAAATCGCTCGGCGCCAAGTCTGGACTGTACGGTGGGTGGTCAATATGTTCCCATCCAAAAGATCTGATCAGATTCAGTTCTGCTGCGGTTCCAAATCAATTGTCATAATTATCTCCCTTCTGGAACATGTCAGGTCATTACTGCGGAAGCGCATTCATGTGCTAATTTAAAACTTGAGTATAATCTATCGATCAAACTTATACTAGTATGGTTATATTTAAAATTTAAGTTAACAATAAACTATTGAACATCAAATTTATATATACACATATACGTGCACACACACACACACACATATATATATACACACACACACTAGCGACCCGGCCCGGCTTCGCCCGGGTACAATATAATATAGTTTTTAGTTTTTACAGCGATACACTAACAAATAATTTGGGAAAAGAGAATTACAATATTATATGGTAGTAAATTAGTAAACTATAATATATAACATACATACATACATACGCATCACGCCTGATTAAAGGTGCATTGTAGCGCCTCTCATGCTCTCCACGCGGAGTCCGACCAGCATGGATGACTACCTTACAATCCTCTTGAGGCAAGTTCTCTAAAGCGGTTTTAATGTGTTTATCAAGATGTTGTGTTCGTACAACATTCTTTGAATTTTCAACACCGCGTCTCTTTCAACTCCTTGAATAAATTGGCAGCGCGGTTTGTTTCAATTTCTTCGTTGCAAATGAAATATACTTTCAAGAATTTGTGCTGATCATTGACAGCTGGAAAAAGCGCACCCATTCTATGATAAACTTGCCCTTGAACAGTAACGCTGGCGAAAATCCGGGCATTATTATCTCTCTGACAACTCCGAAAGATGTCATTTTGGAAACATGAGTTGTACTTTCTGATCCTATTTAAAAGGCGCCGTGATTCACCAACGTCATACATAAAGAGAGTTTTCAGAGGCTCTTCTGGCTCACCAAGTAAAGGAAGGGAATCTTTCCCGCTGAAACAGCACATCCCTGCGGTCTCATCTTTTCATTTCAAAGCGCTACAAAACCGGCTCGACTTGTCCATGAGTCCGATAACAATAAGCCTGTGATTATTATAATCAATTAAGTAATCGTAATGAAATGCCGCGTCATTAAATACAGACCAAGTGTTGTTTTGAAAAGCTCGTCGACGTTCCGCTTGGAGTTCCGCGTTTGCGATTCTTCACGGCAGGTGTTTCGGATGACCTGTCGTTCTGCTTGTTCTTCCAGTCGTAGTTGGGTCTCAACAGGCGTTTCGGAGGCTTTTAATAGGGCTTAACTCTCAGCCTGTTCATCTAAATGCAGCTGCGTTTGTTCACGCATTTCTGAGGCTCTCAAAGCGGCTTGACGCTCTGCCTCTTCATCTCGACGGAGTTGAGTATCGGCAGGAGTTTCAAATATCCTGAAATGTTCCTGGCATGCGGTCCGTTCTTCGAGCCTTTCCTGAATCTGAGCAGGCGATTCAGCGGCTCTCAAAGCAGCTTGTCGCTGTGCTTGCTCTTGTCTTCTCAGTTCAGCATCTTCTGAAGACTCTTGCGATCGAGCAAATCTTTTTGCCTGTGCTTGAGACGATGCTCTGAAAAACTTGATTTTCGTTTGCAAGGCATTATTTATTTAACGGACTATGAAAAAAAAAAAAAAAAAAAATAAATTCCAAACCAACAAATCCAATTCAACTGCAAATCAGTACCAAAGGTCAATCCCAGTCTAATAAATTGAACAATATTAGAATATTCCTAAACAACAAAACCAAAACGAAAAGCGAATCAAAGGAAACCAAAAGCAAATTAAGTCAATTGAAACTATTTGAACGCCATATATTGTAAATGTTTAAAACTACAATTGGTATGTCGTTTAACATAGAATGATTAAAGGAAATTACATATTGAGTAAATTTTTTTATATATTTTCTCGCGATAAAAAGTAACCAATATCACCTTTCAGCCCTCCAACTATTTCTGTGCAAGAAATTACGTCGATCTGTTGCTCGGTTGCTCGGTTGCATTGTTATTCCATTTGTGTACTTTTTGATTTTCCAAAAGAATTTCCCCGAGGGAATGAGATATTTTCTCGGGATAAAAAGTAGCCTATGTCAATTCCCGGCCCTCCAACTATCTCTGTGCAAAAAAATCACGTCGATCCGTTGCACCGTCGCGACGTGAAAGGAAAAACAAACAAACACACTTTCCCATTTATAATATTAGTATAGATATATGTAACACATAAAATCACTTGCAAAAAAATTGATCACCACGAACTAATCGCGCGAGTACAACGGTTGCCACACAGTATCGTTATCGCCCGACATGTGTCCCATTTGCGTTTAAAGCGGTTTGCTTGCCCGAATGCGCAACTAGGGAGCATGCAAGTCCCTTCATCATTCGTAGCTACAAGTCACCGAATAAGACCTTAGTAGCAGTGTGAGCCACAGAGCCAACTTCAGTGAACACACAGCATGGCAGTGAACATGCGGCGGCGTGTACGACAAGCCAGATGGATGAGTTCAAGAGAGGCCGCATGGTCGACCTCCGAGAGGCAGGTTGGAGGTTTCGGCGCACTGCTCGCCATTTGAGCCGTTCTGCCTACACTGTGATTCGGTGTTGGACGCAGTGGGAACAGGATGGTACACACACCCATCGAGAAGGCTCAGGGTCGACCCCAGCGGACCACCAACAGGGAGGATCGTTCCATCGTGCGACAGACTATAATCACTCCAAGGCTGCGCACTATCCAGGGGCATGTCACGGCAGCTGGGGATACGCCTGTTTCCACCAATACCGTATCCAGGCGGCTAGCAGAGCGGGATCTTACGACGTCTACCATTACGACCTGAGCATACCGAGCACTTGCAACCTTCTATCGGGAACGGGCAGCATGACAGCTTGCGGATTGGCAACGAGTGGTGTTCAGTGTTCAGTGTTCAGTACTCGTGCTGCCTTAGCAACGACCCAACAGTAACTTACAAAGACTGTTGCAACTAATATATTGCGAATAATTCAGTGATTTACACCATATTAGACTGTATGTATAATGTATATTTCTTGTGTTTACTGTCAGCTCTCCACCGATGATCGCACTCGTGGTGAATAACGCACGACGCGACAGTTGCGATGTTGGCCGCATAAAACGTAGATTCGTACTCACATCTTACGATTTTCCATCGCTGCGACGTCATCAAATTCCGACATTTGCGGTACAATACGAAACACAAGATGTTCAAACTCAGGTCGCTTTGGAGTGGGCTACACACCGACAAAATCGCTTCTCAACGAACCGAATCTTGCGATATGTGATGATCGTAACCAGCCCGCTGCCTTAGTTGATCTCAAAATGCTTCATTGGACAGCAAGGTCCCCAGACCTCTCACCTATCGAGAAAGTTTGGAACCAGATTGGATGGCAACTTTTGCTGATTTGGAGGGTCAGTTGCATCACCTGTAGCAGGATACTCGTCAGGAGAACATCCGACGCCTGTATGCCTCCATGCCCGACCGTATTGCCACCTGTCTTCGTGCTACGGGTGGTCCAACATCATACTAAGTGCATCCTGCAAGTGTTAATTCCTTGCAATGCGTGCTTGGTGTGGTACAATAGTTTGACGTTTTCTGTTTACATACTAACTATGAATTTTCAGTAGAACAGAACCCAATCCTTGCTCGAGTGACAATATTTTTTTTAGCATACAGCTAAAATTACCAAGTGAAATATGAGATATCTGCATTTACTAAGGATTTACAAAGTGCTTGTTTTTGGATTTGAAATAAAGCTAACAGTACATAACCAAACTAGATATTTGGCGAATTCACATGTGCTTGACATAATTACATTTATCACATTCAACATATATTTAGGACCTTCAAGTCCGTGCAACGTAATGATTTAACAGTTTCTTAAATGTGAAATATAGACTAAATTTAAGTGGTAGAATGAAATGGACACAGTTGATGCAGGGGTTGGGGGCTGCGGACGTGCGGACGGGCTGGCGGCCATCTTGGATGTTATTCCTCGCCAATGGCGGCCATATTGTATTTCCCTATTCTCCCTCAGAATTTCCCTTTTTCCCCTCCTGCTCTATCATTCCTATCAATCTCTTCTTGCTCTTGCATTCCTCTTCTTTTTTTCATGCTTTGGCATTCCTTCCTGCCGCTCTCTCACCCACGTCCGTCCTCTCTCGTCAGTTCTATCCCTTCGGGTTTTCTCATATTCCTTTCGGTATCCTTTATTTGCTCTCTTGCTTTTCACATCCTCCATCTTGGACGTTCCCTCATCACCGTCGTCTGCTGTAAATGACCATCTTTAATTCCCACGCCAACCACCAGTCGGCAGCTGTAGGCGGCCATATTTGATTCCTGCGCCCGCTACCAGAGTGTGGAAGGTTGTACCATTCGCAGCTAGGATAGGTAGTAACAAAGCGGCCATTTTATGTGTATGTTGGTTCACTCGTCACCTGCAGAAGCACACTAGCATCGGGGAGTGGAATTCAAATGGTGGCCGCTAGGAGTGCTGGGAATTATTTTTAGTTGAGAACTCAAAAAATGCTGGAGGCGTGCGGTTTCGATCCGAAAACCCTCCAGTCCGAAGTCTATACCACACGACCAACATTGCATGGAAAGTGTTTAGAGATGAAATAAAGTAAATAATCGCAACGGCCTACACACTTCCCAGACAATAAACTTGTCATCGAGAAAAAAAGAGAATGTTTAATAATGCTGAATATGCACATAATAAAAAACTACAAACACCACGCGCACGTGTATACACTCACTTTTTTATATGTGTAAAAGTACAGCGTGAAAAAATACAATCATTCTAGCAATCAGAAAATAATTATATAAAAGTTATATGCATCCATACGGAGCCAATTGCGCAGCAACGCACACGTGCCTCGATCGTGCGCGAGCACTCGCACTTCTGTATCTTATGGATACATAAAAATTCATAGCATGAAAAAAATACAGTCAGTCTATCCAGTGCTCCAGCCACAGTCCCGCACGTTCGTATATATAAGAGCAATAATAATAACATAAATAAATGATCGTATTTAAAAATTAGCGTTGAAGATGCCAACCTACGGTAAAACGGAGCATACACACACGCAAAACCCGCCTCGAAACAGAGTATACACTGCCACCCACCACCGCCGCCTATCACTCGCCCTCACACTTTACCGTCCGCATGACCACGGCCATGCGCACAGCTCCGGCACTTGGGACCAGCACTGTACACTACACCAGCAAACACCACCGCGATTATTCGTTACGCAAACACATGTGCATGACTGCATAACGAAAAAACCCCAGTGCCGTCGCAAGCATAGCGTACAGGTGGTTTGCCAGTCGCCGGGAAGGAAAACCTCCCACCTAAAAAAAACTCAAAGCGGACAAAGGAACACACAGGAAGATGAGAGCCACAGAAGAAGAGTACAGTGGAGGTATAAAATAAGAAAAAAAAAGGGGGGAAGCGCTGAAATAAAGAGTAGATGCAAGTGCGCTTCGACCACCACTTACTGCAGTCCTACTGTGATACGAATACCATTTCGCACTCACAATCCCCACTAGGATAAGCGTTGAGTCCACCAGGAATTGGCTATAAACCCCAGGTCGGAGACCCAACACATACGTCAAATCCGGTGCACAAGTACGAGCATGGGTGATTATGGAATGTGAAATAGTACACACATCGCGACATATCGGTAACACGCCTGACAAGATAAGTATACCTCATGCATGGGCTACAGAGTGCCATCATTCAACAGCGCCATCAACAGCAACACCCCTGACAAGACGAATACCGCTCTTGCATGTGCTAAAGAATGTCGCTGAAAAAAAAACATAATTGGACCAAACATCGCACACGCACATGTATCATTCGTTGTGGGAAAGGGGAATGGAAGCGCTTCAGCTTCGACAATCCCGGAGCGAGGATCTGCCTCCTACAATGCATCCCGACCCTATTCGCTCTCCCGGGGACAGACACACATGATGATACATGCCTACCCCAGAGGTGCATGTACAGAACATAACCATGATAACCATAAGGGACAAGGGTGGGAGTGGAAGCAATGCCATCCTAGTCATTTGATGAAGACATTCGAAAGGTCATGCATAGCTACGCTTTCTAAAACTGATAACATAAATAACTCCACACTTGTTTATAAATTGTCTGCATGTTTCCCTAGTTGGCACTGTAAGTTACGCTGGTCACATTACATTTTTCACAGCATCTATGTGTAACGTACATTTATTATATTAATACAGTGTGTATCTAGGATCTATAAATTTGCCGCACAACACTTGCATAAAGTATTTGCATATAATGTGTACATTAGGCACTGAATTGAGTTGAGAGATTTTGGCGGCTCTTAACAAGGTCTTATGAGCCGAGGAGCGTGAAATGAGGTGATAATGGAGCAGTCGGAATGTAAGGGCGGGGGAGCGGGATATCCCCAAGAAAACCTGCCGACCATAATCATCGTCCGACACGATTTCCACTTGGGAAAATCCGCGAGTGACCCGACCGGGGATTAAACCCGGTTCGCCTTGGTGGGAGGCGAGCAGTCTAACCGATTAGGCACTAAAGTTTTTTGATTTTTAAGTGTGGCAAAAAATGTTACGTGTCACATTGAATAAATAGTCATAAATCCTAAGGATAATTTTTAAAATTGTTATAAACCTTACACCAAGCACACCATGCAGCTTGAATATTCATTTGCAGATCCTGCAGATTTGCGGTAGGGATGGAGTCGCGATAGAGCGGACAGTACCATCCCACGCGTTTTCAACTGGGAATGAGTCTAGCCATGTGGCTGTTTGTAACAGTGTCTATGGCTTCAAAGCACGTTCTTGAGATGGCAGCGGTATGAGGACGAGTGTTGTCCTGTTAAAATAAAGCACTGGATAGGGCATTCACAAACGGCAGGGCCATTGGTTGCAGGACCTCATAAACGTATCGTCGGGCTGTCAAAGTGTCGGCGATGAAGACCAACTGTGACTGGGCATCGTACAAAATTGCATCCCAGATCATGACACCAGGCCATCTGGACATTTGAGGTTTGACAACAAACCGTTTATTTTGGCGCTGCCCACGTTACCTCCACGTACGTTGCGTTGGTCGTCGCCACCATGACAAAAGCGGGACTCGTGCACTGAAGATTGCCCGCTGCCATTCTGCATGGCTCCATGATACCCTTGCAGTATGTGGCGACGACGTTGATGTGATGTTAAGGGCAGTCATCGTAACAGTCTGTGTGTATATAGTTATGAGTAGTGCAGCCGTCTGCCAATGGCAATGGCACTCGCAGGATGCTACAGGCTGAAGATCCGCAATCGTGGAGGCTGGGGCTCTCCGCGCATGTCGGGTGTGGTTTGTGGCTGTCTTCCAGATCCTGCGTGTCGTGTGTGCATGCCTTTCTCTATCTACTGGCGGCAACAGCGTACTACGGTAATATCAGCAAGACCGGTACGGTGCGCAATACGGCGAATGTCCGTCGTGTTTCCCGCAGCCCTGCGATGCGCCCCCTCTCGAGCGCGTCCAACTGTTCGAAATGCTGTCGAACTTATCTCCGAGGCATACTACACTTTAAAGGGGTCTTATCGACACAATATCACTAGTCATAATGGAAAGCATGCACAACAGGATGATCTCTTATAGCCCAGCAGGTACAGAGATAAGGCCGACGTCACTTGTGCGGCCGAGTGAGAAACGTGAATATATCTGCACGTCTCACATTTTCAACCTATCCACCACGTTTCATTCCTTTGGGTTGCTTCCTTGTGGGCGNGTTGTCGAACTTATCTCCGAGGCATACTACACTTTAAAGGGGTGTTATCGACACAATATCACTAGTCATAATGGAAAGCATGCACAACAGGATGATCTCTTATAGCCCTGCAGGTACAGAGATAAGGCCGACGTCACTTGTGCGGCCGAGTGAGAAAAGTGAATATATCTGCACGTCTCACATTTTCAACCTATCCACCACGTTTCATTCCTTTGGGTTGCTTCCTTGTGGGCGCAACTATTTTTAAGCTGATGAATGTATAATAATTATAGAATTAAGTAACACTTTGCACAGTGCCAGAATCGTAAAATAGATTAGACAACAATTATTCTTTCTTATGACTCAGAAATTACACTACTATTTTAAAAATATTCTTAGTTTATTTCTTACATGTCAATTGGACACACGAAATAATTGGAAATTGTGGAGTAAATACAGAATAGATGGGAAAGATGTGATGACAGAAACCTGCTGATAAACACATCCTTATGTGATGTCTTCAATTTGTGTTTATGTGCCCCAAGACCAATTGTCCGATAAAACATTACATGTATTTGTCATGTCTCTTTTGTCCTGTGCTCGGTGATATATAGTGACTCGCTGTGGGTCAGCCATAGACTGTAATACCCTCTTAGAGAACACACTGAGTAACTCTACTTTTCAATGCCATTTTATTAGTTTAGAAAATTCCATTACACTTCCGACATGGCATGCTCGTACTATAATCATTCGGAGCGACACAAGATTATATAAAAAAACTTCCTATTCGAATTTAGNGAGCGACACAAGATTATATAAAAAAACTTCCTATTCGAATTTAGAAAATAAATAAACCTCTAAGAATATAGGAGATATATCATTTTAGATGACATTACTAGTGCAGGTTCGACTAAATATACGGACATCAATATGCACCTTTTTCAGTATTGTTCACCGAGTTCTACAACATCTCACGAAGATAAAAAATAAATAATGTGCATGTAAATTTACATAATATTTTCCATGCCNTTTTCAATGCCATTTTATTAGTTTAGAAAATTCCATTACACTTCCGACATGGCATGCTCGTACTATAATCATTCGGGGCGACACAAGATTATATAAAAAAAACTTCCTATTCGAATTCAGAAAATAAATAAACCTCTAAGAATATAGGAGATTCATCATTTTAGATGACATTACTAGTGCAGGTTCGACTAAATATACGATCATCAATATGCATCTTTTTCAGTATTGTTTACCGAGTTCTACAACATCTCACGAAGATAAAAAATAAATAATGTGCATGTAAATTTACATAATATTTTCCATGCCNTACCGAGTTCTACAACATCTCACGAAGATAAAAAATAAATAATGTGCATGTAAATTTACATAATATTTTCCATGCCATATGAAAGCCAAACATTAATCATACTACCCATAAACAGCAATTGAAAACAATAACTATGCAGTTATAAGTAACATGATGTATTGTTGCCAGCACCTGTCATCCAGTTCAGACAGATATAAATCACCTTTCCCTACCACAAAAATATTACGTTCAGCGGTAAATAAGTTAGTTTACTCATCTCCTGATGATGACAGCACAAGCACAAGCTAGCTAAGCA
Organism: Clitarchus hookeri; assembly: GCA_002778355.1. NCBI lineage: Eukaryota > Metazoa > Arthropoda > Insecta > Phasmatodea > Phasmatidae > Clitarchus > Clitarchus hookeri. The sequence goes on along the minus strand of NQII01008669.1, from coordinate 23,303 downwards.
TGCAAGTAAACGTGACAAAGTGACTGGTTATGCAACGAGAGAGCAGGTTAGGGCCGCCATTGCTAAGACATCGCACTCACTCGTAACGAGGAGGCCTGACCCTGAGAGATGACTCCAGGAGCGGAACTAGACTTTCAGTTGGTAAGGTGGGAGGGGGAGGGGGGCTTTTCCCACCACTGTGCAGGTGCAAGTTTAAGACATGGAAGGGGGAGAAGTCACCGTTCTCATAAAAATTTTAGGAAACAAATGTTAAATCAATCAAATACAATTAGTATTTTTAACAACACTGATATAATTTTTTTCAGTTTTAAATCATTCACAGAATACTTTCATGTCAACGTAAGAGTTTTTTTAAAAAAAAGGAGGGTGGTAGTTACGTCTCATGTGCCCTCACCCCATCTGTGGATCCGCCTCTGGAAGACTCGTACTTATCCATGAGCCCCGAATATTGTGATTCGGAGTTTACCAAAGTCGTGTTCCGTTGTCCTTCGCCTTTTCGTGACACCTGAGAGACGTATAGTCAAAACATGGTAACATTTCCTACCTACTGACGTCGATTGCTGTTATCGTATTATTTTTCTTTTATCTTTGAAGTTTAAGGGCAATGGCGAGTTCATGTTATTATTTCGGTATGACTGGACTGTGTTCATTGCCGACCATGAGACTAAATAAAAATCGCAAACACACGGAACTCAGCAAGACAAAGAAACGAAAAAACATTTTACAACACCACAGATAGATAATTAGGAGAAGCTGATTCCTTGTAGTGTTTCCTACACTCGCAGGGTTACACAGCACTTTCGTTATTTTGAGTGGCGTTGTCACAAAAACGGTTTCCATGGTGAGTCATAATTTGTCTCGACTTTCTCACTACCGCCTAGTGTTCCAAAGTTACCTGCAAAAATAGGGTGACTTCCCTATTTACGAAATTAAGGGGAACAATTTGACCAACGACTTTTTACAGATTTACAATCTCCGTTGCATGAAACACGATTCCAATTTTTGTCACTCCATCTCAAGTACTTCTTAATATTTTTACATTTATGCTTTTCAAACTTTGATTTTCAATGCCGCATACCTCCCTAAATATTCACCACACTATAGTGAGTGGGTGAGTGAGTGAGTGACTGACTGACTGAAGAAATATGGGCGGCTCTCAACAGCGAGGTCTTGAGAGCCTATGAGGGTGATTGAGGTGGGTATGGAGCGGCGTCGGAATGAAGGAGCGGGGAAACGGGAAATCCCCGAGAAAACCCGCCGACCAGCTGCATCGTCCAGCACGATTCCCACATACGAAAATCCGGGAGTGACCCAGCCCGGGATTGAACCCAGTTCGCCTTGGTGGGAGGCGTGCGGGCTAACCGCTCAGCCCCCGCGGTCGCCACATGATAGTGTTTGTCAATGTATACCCACCTTATTTTTCATAAGGAGTCTCCTGCCGGAGTTTGGCACATGCATTCTGGTCAACATTGTATATATTGTGTGTGCACGCGTGCGCGCGCACATACACACACACAGATTTCAGGCACTTTCCTACATGATACTGAGCACATATGCCTTGGCAATTTGACATTTCAGTGTATATGGTTTTTATTTTTCTCACCTTCAAAGGTTTGATATATCCAAGTAACCTAATATATCCTTTGCCTACTTTTTATATTATTTTATTAGAAAAAAAATTAATCTATTACTGAGTTGAACTTTTTATTTTATCATTATAATTATTCCTGCTTTGGTATTTCTTCTCTCTTTAGATCTGAACAGAACTGGTAGTTATCTGCTTCCTTCGATTTTTTAGGATTTTGTTTGTTTCTGAAATCATAGTAATATTTATGTACTCTAATTACTAATATTATTATATAATGCAAAAATTGTTTCATAATTTCAATGGATTAAAATGATTTATTTTCTTGTGATGTTTGAGTGAAGACGCATGATCCCATTTAGTGTGTTTTAAAAGATACAGTTCATTCTTAACAAAACAAGTTTTCCTACAGTCAAGTCACTGACTGATTTGTTAACTACAGCAAAAAATATATTCTCACTTTCACAGAGCACATATGGTGTGTAATGCCACATGCTGTTTTCTGGCAATTAACCAGCAATCAACCATCACCCCTAGAATCACTATAAGATGTATAAGCCATGTCCCAACTATCATGTTCAGTACTGTCTACAATATTATCAGAAGAACACAGCGCAGAAATTAAAAGCATTTATGCAGTGCTCATAATTCTAGACTGGTTTCTGGCAATTCCGGCACGGTAATTATATTTCTGCATTTAATAAAAATTGGGAAAAAGGAAAATTAACATGTTGAAACAAATATATATATATATATATATATATATATATTTTCAGTTTTAAGGCATGTTGCAAATTAAGACATACTGAGCATTGCAGCGTTATGTCTAGCACAAACGAGAATTTTAATTCGGTGGGGCAGAGTGGAGGATAAGAATGTGCTAATCCTTTCAGGCTCACTTTAATTTACGGCTAAATGTGTTGCAAACAAAAAAAAAAAATTGACGAGTGCTGTACTTAAGTCGACACGACACTTGTTTCGTTGTCACAGCCAATCAGCTACAGGCATCGTTTTCGGCTATAGTAACATGAACCATTCATAACCTGGAAAATTAGCGTGGTTTAGGAATCAGCTACCCACAAGGATGACCACTGGACATTGAGCCTGGCAATGTACAGTACCGGCCAAAAGTTAACATTCTAGTACGATATGTATAAGGCTAAACACGGTAAACTGAGCATTTCTGAAAGCCCTGCATAAGATCTAGTTGCATGCACATTGTGTATTCTTCCACCATACGCAAAATCAACATTGACATGTGCCTCATTACTTTATTCACGCATAGGTCAAGTTAAACTGTAAAATTATTAGAAAGCAAACATTTCGGCAATGTCGTAATTCTTACACGTAAATATGCATTTTAAAAAGAAAGCAAAAACATTAATTTTAGTATAGACAAATGTTTACATGACAGTTTTAATTCACTGTTAAAACATGGAACTACTTTCCATTCGTCGTTACCAACTTTACTGGGTGTATACCAGTAATTGTTTCGCTTTAAAATACATGCAGATTGGGGCAGTGGCATTTTTCAAAGGTTGATTTCAAAAGTGCTCACTTTACCGCGAATAACATTTACACAACGGCGTACACTGGCTCTGATTGTGTTAAGAGGGAAGTATCATTGCCATCTTGGATTTACATATTTTGCTCCATGACATAATTTTAAGAGTCAATATTTAAAAATCAAGCTAGTTAAGGCATAACGAACATATTAAGTTATTTCGAAATTCAACTTATTTTACTTACATGATTAGTTTCACATCTGTAACCGTGATAAAAGATTCACTAATTATGTAATAATGTCAATCCTACATGAGAAAATACAGGTATAATTGAAAACGCACACATTTCAAAAAATTCGTTAAGTAGTCTTTTTTGTCATGTCTAGCTTTAATTTTTTATGTCTGGACATAAGTTTTCATTACGGAGATTTGTAAGAAAAATCGGAGATGGAATGGATACTACCCCCTTAAGACAAAGTGGGAAGGAAGACTGACTCACCATCCTTGGGATGCTGGGGAACTCGCAGGTGTCCTTGCACATGCACGAGCTCGTACTGCGGCACCTCGCTGCGAGACACCGCCCGCTGGTTCAGTCGCAGGTGGAAGGACCTCTTCTGCCGCTCCATTGGTGGAGGAGGCTCGTTGGGGATGACCACCACGGGTCTAGGCGACGGCATGCTCTGATTGGAGGAGCTGGACGTGTCGTCAGAGCTGCTGTCATCCACGCCGCTAGCTGACCCAACTGTCCAGAAAAGAAAAGTTCACTGTTATACCAGACGACTATCCACCTGCAGCAGTACAATTTACTACAGACCACATTACGACAACAGCGTACAAGATTAAAGAGGTGTAGAGATCAGTATGCGTACTTATAAAGTGAAAGTTCTAGGGTTAACGCCCCAGCCATGCACAAAAGATCCTGGACCCATAAAAAGCAAGGAGCTGTGGAAAACTAGTGGGTTGTATGGGTCAACACATCTCTCAAGATATCTCCTATCCACTATCGGAATCCACGTTACGACGAGTTACTGTACTTCTTCGGACTAGAGGGAGCCTTATGTCAAACGTAAATTGGTGTGTGAACGTCCCCTGACTTCCAGGCAGCAATCAGGATCAGGGGTCTTAATATGATCGCATGAATAGCAAAAGTCTGCTCTGAAGAAAAAATACCAAACGGGAATCTGAAGTACTCAATAATATAACGGAACCTGCCAAGACAGAAGTGCTCAACTTCTTTACACTGACATATGCCTGTGAAGTTCAGGGTTTCAAATAGAGGTTACAGATAAACATAAGACCCACAGTTGATTCTGTGGTTAGTAGCTAGTTTCCCGCTGCTGGAGTCCCCATTTTGATACCAACCCCACCCTGAAGGACGAAGATTCTCATATGGGGAGTACGGCGGGCAAGACCATGGTTTGCGGGATTTCTCGAGGGTCTCCCATCTTCGATTTATTGTTGGTTCTGATATTACTGCTCCACTCCAGTATCATCTATAATCTCATCCATTCTTCAAATGGTTGTATCGACAGGTCCGTCCTTCAGGTAGAGCAGACAGCTCCACTTGCCGCCAGCCTCCTTCCACCCATAATGACACGGGGAAGTGCAACTTCACATTTACACATAAAATAATTACTTAAATATTAAATACCTTTATTTTGTTTATTACAAAACTTATTACAGACTTTGCGAAAATGTTACCCAATGACATAATAAATGTCCTTGGCAGCGTTCAATTTGAAATCGAAAAGTAACCTGCTATGGGCGAAAGAAGCTGCTCCCCGCTCATCTTCACACAGAGGTATGTAGTCATTAAAAAATATCTGGCTGTGCCCAAATGTAACAGGTGTGTGTACTTTCAACTTTTCACCTGTTTCAGTGACTGGTACGGATTACAACATAATTTTTCTACTGTCATGCATCCATAAGCTACGGCAAAGACACTATGTAGATCAGTTGACTGGGACTTAACGATCACTACGCAAAGTAAAGTCAGGTAAACTGCCCCTTCATGCCTGAACCACAGTAGCCATCGACGGAAGTTGTATCTTCCAACTGAGGAGAGTGAGTGAAGAGATCTGGGCTGCTCTTAACACCCAGGTCTTGAGAGGCGATCATTCAAAGAGGAACAAACCGTTAAAGATACGACTAACTAAATTGTTATTCAAGCATACATTTTATGAATTTAATGAATTTTTTTGATCTATGAGAAGCTGAATTTGTATCATAACCGTCTTAGTTTTTAATTGTATTTTAGTTCTAAACAGTTTTTGTTATGTTACACAACAATGTATATTGTACTTAATGACTAAATAAAACCATAACTAAAACGATAAAATAAACTGGAGGCCAAAAAAAAAATACATTAGATATTTTTGAAATGCTGTCTGACCTGGAAACCTTCCAGTTGTGTGTAACCACCGAGAGAGGTAAGCGGTAGAAAATGTTTTGTTCGTGGTACCACAGTTTTGTCCCGTTGGTAGTATGGCTCTCCAGTGTTTTCGAGGTACGCATCTCTCAAAAGGTTGTGCAGATAACAAGCTGTAATTACTAGTTTGTCACACGTGATCAATTTCAAAGCGATTGGCGAATCAAACACTCGAGATACTTGAGCGAGAAGCGCAAAACTGTTTTCTGACACTGTACCAGATATTAATAGTCTAAAATCTTCTTTGTCAAAGCTACGCTAACATTCTTTCATCATCCGCATACACCAAAAGGGTCGCGATAGTGTAGTGGTTAGACTGCTCGCCTCCTACCTAGGCGAACCGGGTTCGATTCCGGTGGGGTCGCTCTCGGATTCTCGAATGTGGGAATCGTGCCGGACGATGCTGGTCGGCGGGTTTTCTCGGGGATATCCTGTTTTCCCGGCCCTTCCATTCCTGCGCTTCAAGAGCTCGATGTTAAGAGCCATATCTCTTCGCTCAATCCTCCATCTAATTATCAAGGAAGCCCCTGCTGCGGAACACTTCACGTGCACTACTCCAGCTCTGTGATCACTAACCACGTGTGCATGGAGTCGCGTCTTGGAAATCCACCTCCCTGCGACGGTCACAGTGGCGACGCTAGTCGCATCGCTCCAGCCGCAGACGCAGGCAACAGTCACGCCAACAATCACCTTCAGGCCATAGTTCTCCTATGGCGCACAATACGGCGAAATGACCACCCCGCTTCTCGCAGCCCTACGATGCGACCCCTCTCGAGCGCGTCCAACTGTTCGAAGTCTGTCGAACTCGTCTCCCGGCCATATTACACTTAGAAGGGGTGCTACCGACACAACAGCATGAGTCAGAATGGAAAGCATGTACACCGGGGCGATCTTATATTGTCCGGCAGGGGCAGTGATAAGGCTCGCCCTTGCTGGTCACTTGCGCGGCTGAGCGTGGAACGCGAAAGTATCTGCTTTTCTCACATTATCAAATCTACCTATTGGCTGTTCTCGGCAAAGTGGGCAGTTTTGAGGCCCTAGTTGCTGTTTCCTTTCAGCCATGTTTTATCCTTTAACCACCTTCGAACTATGGCTATGTAAGTAATAAACACAGCGTGCAGATTCCACAGCACTCGGAAGTTAACGTCTAGGGCTAAAATAAAATGTATTTATTTCCAAATGAGAGGGCTTTAAAAAGTGCTCACTTTACCGTGAATAGCCTATAGCAAATTTCATTCCCGTAGGTTGCTTCCGTGCTGTTGCAGCTATTTCTGCCGGTGAGTGTACATTATATTAAAAGATCTTACTCCATTCCTGAAAACAGGAATTGCTGCTAAAATATTACTACTAGTGCAGCTGCTTGACAATAACATTTTATGTTACCAAAATGAGATATGGAACAATGATATTGAATTTCGCGCTTATAGAATCAACTCTGAAAACTTTTTTTAATTAGCCGTATTAAAAAAAATAGTATCCTAGCAGTTTTCAACTATTTACCATATTAAAGGTTTTAATAGAAACACAAAGTAAATACAACTATCAACAAAAAAAAAGTTCAATACAATTAATTGTAATCCTAGGCATTTTTGTAGAATTTAGCATTGGATGTTTATTAATATGTCAAATAACGAGAAGTAAAAAAGACATTTTGCTGTATTTATCTTTTCATTTCCACGCTCCAGCATTAAACCGTACTATACATAAAAATATACGCCGAAAAAATAACTAAACTAAACTAATAACGAAAATTACCATAATTCATGTGTAATGAATACGAATTTGGAGTGGCGCATACTCTGTCAGAAAGGTGAAAAAGACCTACTCCAGGCCCTGGCAACAAAAAACAGAGACACTGGAATGGCGTAATATACAACAGTTAGGGAACCACAAGAATGATTCAACTTGGCTATCAGTTGTTTAGTGTTTTACGTCTGGAAGTTTATCACAAACATTTGTAAGCGACACACCAAACGGAATAAGAGAATGCGAACATATTTACAGACTTAGTGATGTGATAAACATGTCAGATAGACCGCAAAAAAAAATGTCTAAATATCTATTAGAATTTAACAAAACCTGAATTCGCACATTGCTTCTGTAATCATCTGTTCTTTGCGACGCTAGAACAATAGGGCTAGATGATCATGTTGGGGATGGAGCTAAAGAGCGAGTGAAAAGATCTGAGCGGCTCTTAACAGCGAGGCCTTAAAAGCCGACGAGGGTGATTGAGATGAGTATGGAGCAGCGCCGGAATGAAAGGGCGGGGGGAAACGGGAGATCCCCGAGAAAACCCGTCGACCAGCGGCATCGTCCGTCAATAGTGTTATCAGTTCCTGGCGAAGTTGTGATCCCAGGTCGATGCCAAGGAAAACTGGTTAGGCCGTTCCGAGTTAATTTGAGCTAACCACCAGTCCAACTGTATGAGGTCAATGGCCTTTCTAAAATCCGATAGCTTGCCAGTTAAGATTATTAATTTGTGTAACAGGGTAATTTGAATTGAGGTGGGGGCATTGGTTGGAGTTTGCAAGCAGGTCTCACAAATACTTCACAATGTTCCCGAGAACATGAATTGGGCAGTAGTGAAATTCCACTATTTGAACCACTGGAGGAACGTCCAGAAATAACAAAAGAAAACATGTACTGATGGCAAGAGAAGGCTCTCGCCGAACTACTGAAGAATCAGGCTGCTTTCTCATGTAGGCCAAATAATCTGGGTAAGACCAATGCTACATACCTCCAAAAAAAATACCCGACCAATAAAGCAGCCCCAAAGACGGCTGTCACTAGCCTCATATGAGACATTAGATCGAATTGTGAAGGATTTAAAAGATTTGGATGTCCTTGGTCCTCTCCCAAAGTGCTAGTTAGGGCGAAAGGTAGCTCTGTAAGATTTTGTGTAGACTACCACCAGCTTAATAAGGGGAAACAGAAACACTTAGTCTTTTCCTATAATTGATTATAAATTGCACAGACTAGAAGGGGCACGATGGTTTTCGGTTGGAAATGTGAAGTGTTTCTAACGGATCGGGAGAAGACTGCTTTTTATAATCAAAGAAAATGAACATGACAGTTCAACAAAGCTACGCAATGCCCCTACTAAATTCAAAAGCCTAAAGGAAAATGCCCTTCCCATCTGTGCATGTTACAGTAAAAACACTTGAACTTAAAGTTGATTCCTAAGAACTGCCACTTCTTCAAATTAAAAGTTAATTTCTTGGGGCACGTAGTGACAGCCAGTGGAATATAAACGGATCCTGGGAAGACAAAGATAATAAGAGATTGCCCTCATCCAAATGAAAATATGCAAGTGTTTCCCGAGTCTTTTACTTATTACTGCTGTTTTGTACGGATGTTTGCCACAATCAGAGAATTATGATAGACCCCTAAGAGTGAAATCGCTTCTACAAAACTGAAAGGAATTCTGATGTCTCCACCAGGATTCACAGACTGTTATGGTAGGTTCATCTTAGAAACAGATGCAAGTGATGGTATTGGAGCTGTATTGCCACAAATTCAGAATATAAATAAGTCACTGGCGATAACGAAATTACTATGTAATTCGCAAAGAGATTTTAGTTCTGGTGGAGGGAAATTCACTCCCCCACCAGTAACTTATATGGTAGTCACTTTATTCGAGTACCAATTAGTAGGTAAATTGTACATGTCAATGAACGTGTTCATATTTATTACGATCATCATGCATAAATGAACATACACAGAAAAAATAAGTACAGAAAATAAGCATGCCCTTGGTGATGGCCATACACATAAATACAACTAATATTGCACAGGAAAGCCCAAACAATAAGACTCAGAACACATGTTGCATAAGTTCTAGAGGAAACGTTGGCGTGTGACTTACCGGATATTTCCGGCGCAGAAGGGTCCCGGTCCGGAGTCAGGTTCTTGGTCAGCTCAGTGTGATCTTCGGGGCACGTTATGTTATACAGCGACTTGCCGAACAATTCATTCTGAGAAACCAAGGAGAGTTTCCAATCACAAACAACGTACTACCACAAATCACCACAATAGATATTGTTTTTCATTTACCCAACAGTGTGCTTAATGCGTAAATGCCTACACTAAGTGGACCATGTAGACAGGTGGCTGTATGTCGATGCCATTGAGACTATTTGTAATGTATAATCCACTGAAGTTCTTTATATTATTTACAGTATTTTGCCGTCAAAACTTCACAATTTACCTATACAAAATTAGGCATCCAAAACAGACAGTCGCACTTGAGTACGCTGTAATTTTAACATTCATGAAACATACATCGATATCGGTAACCTACAACAGCGACGGAAATTCTTTCCCAAAATCCACTTAACCAAATTCAAAATATACATATATAAGGAACCAGAAATAGGTACTGGACTAATAACTGACACTTCCAGTGCGGAATTCAAAACCGGACGACGGTGCATATCGATAACTAGGCATACGACGCATAAGGGAATATTTTTTAATTCATTCCGAAAATTCTATTAACTTACAGCCAGGAAACATATACTTTTCTTGATGGCGTGGCGGATCTCTGTAGATTAGCGTGTCTATTACTAATGCAATTTCAGCTTCCAAGAAATTTATAAAAAATATAAAATACGTATTTAGTAACTAAACAATTCCATTTGTAAAGAAATGCTACCAACATTTGTGGCGTTTCTCTATAAAATATTAATATATTTCGGTAATTACTCTATTCCTGTTACATTTAATTATCTAGTGGACTGTATTTTTTTTTTTTTTTGGAAACACGGGAATAAGGAGATGGTGTGGTACGAATTTGAACACTAATTTAAAATTCTTATTTTTATCATCAAAACTTGCCAACGGAAGTGAAATAATGCTGTTTTCAAATAAAACTTTTTATACGTGGCGAAACATTATTTAAATCAAAAGTAGATAGCTGAGACGACCATAAATGAATTTTTCGGGTAACACCATCCTCACCACCTTCTCTCGATACTCTGCGTATAATAAAACATGTTAAAATGCATATTCTCATGTAGCATTTAAAGATGAAAAGAAAATAGTATCAAATAGCTCCATGTCTCGAATGTCACTAAAAAAATGTTACTGTGAAATGATTTATAATTTGCCGTCTGCTGGGGGCACATCGAATTCAAATGTAACAAAATATTTATAGAGAAAAAAAAATTAAATTATACATACGAAACGAGAACAGCCTGTGTAATATGCTTTTTTTTTTTTTAACCATGCATCAACCCACGAACATTTATGTTTGATGACAAGAAGTAGGTGTTTCCACAACTAGTAGGAAGGATTCAAGGTCAGCCAGTTATACCACGAACCAGTTATATTTATTTTATCAAGTATGATTTAACATTATGACTTTTGTGATTTTTAGATGTAAAAAAATGTTTTCAAGGAAATCAGGGAAATATACCATAATGATATGCAAGTTGAATTAGGCACACCTACTGTGTTGGCGAAATGGCGCAGTGGTCGCCTTGTTAAATGAAATAGTGGCCAGCCGCGCATGACCTGGATGTCTGCAGACCTCATACTGACCGTCCGAGTAACAGTCGAGCACGCAATGGAGAATAAACCAGATCTCAGCGCACTTGTTCGTGACCAGATCGTTGGGGCCAGACGTAGTGTGTGGCACTCCGTCTCCTAAGTCGCGCAGGCACTGGAATTTCCACGGGCCACCATATCAAGAGTGTACTGTGACTTTGTGGATTCGGCCGCCGCCAAGGAAAACTGACGAGGTGTACAATATATCGATGAAAGGAGCCGCCGTAGGCTAGCTCGATTGGTAACAGAACAGACAGGCCACAGTGCAGCACACTAAATTCGAATCAGTGGAAAACCACTGATTCGCAGTGAAATTCAACTACTCGATTCAGTGAAAATGACTCCACTTAGAATAAGTAGAAAACCAAATTATTTTAGTGAAAAAATTTCCATGATTGAATAACTGACGGGAAAAAATTTCACGGATTGAATAAGTGACGGCCAACTGCAGAAGCGAATTAATTATCGTTTTTATTGAATTTTGCTAAATAATTACGATAAATAAACATATTTACGATTGTTTACCATTCATATTGCGCAATTTACAGTAAATGAAAGAATGAATGTCCATGTTACCCCATAAAATGGTGTTTTGAAAGACGAAACACATTTTAGAAAGTATTTTGTATTGGTTTTATTAGCTTATGCGTTATTTCACTTGATACGCGTTGTGTGACGGCCATCTTTACACTCTGTTTAACTGATACATCAGTCAAAAAACAAATCATTGAAAAACTGTGAAAAAACGACTGATGATTCAGTGAAAAATGTCGCTAAAATCAATAAGTGAAAGAAAACTGGAATTTTTTCACTGATTCATCAGTTAAATTCAATGAAGTGACTGCTGAATCAGTCAGATACTGTTAACAGATTGAAACAGTGAAATTCGCACTGATTCAGATTTAGAGTGCAGATCACTCGCCGATTCAATGCTGGTCCACAACGACTTGTGAGCAGCCATACCATCAAGAATCATCTCCTTACTATGGGATACAGAAGTCGCCCCACTAAGGTACATCTGCTCACCGCATGTAACAAGGCTCCACGAATAATGTCAACGCGGAAACACCGTCATTGGACCTTCGACGCATGGAGAAAGATCGCCTGGGCGGATAAGTCAACGTACATGTCGGTACACGCCAATGGCAGGGCATGAGTGCGTCGCCAAGCACACGAAGTGACGAACACCTCGTGCAAGTAGGGTACAGTTCAAGCCGGGGGTGGTGGTGGTGTCCTCTATGGGGACTGTTTGCGTTGGATGAAATGGGTCCCCACGCTACATGTGCTATCGTCCCTAACTGGCGACCGATACAGGGACCTGCTGGCAGATCACGTACACCCATTTCTGCGCACACAGCACTCTACAGGAGGCCAATACCTACAGCAAGACAATGCATTGGCTCACCACTCCCGAATTATGACCGAGTGTTCGGATGAACAATCCACGGTCTTGAGATTGCTTGCTTGCCCTCCGAGGTCACCCGACCTCAATACTATCGAACACATCTATCAAGTGGGCACAGCAGCATCCCATAGATGTATGTAGCCTAGTTAGTATTGCCTATGTATTAGGAACTGCATCGTTGCAGCCGAAGATTGTGTGTGTTTTACACGAAAAGCAATGAGTCATGGGTAGCTGCAAACAAAGGGCCATTTTTTTTAAAATTAGGTCGTATTACTCAACAAACAAGCATCAAACTTTCATTATTCCCGACGGTAAAACAGTTGTATGAAATGAAAGGGTGGCCACTATTGTTTTTCATTACGGTGGGAGGTTTTAGCGAGGGTTTGCTTTTAGGTTAAATATCCCGATTTAAAATTTATTTTCACTTCGTTTCAAATATTTCTGGAAAATACAGTTTTAAAACTCGATCCCCAAAGGTTTGTATTTCCATTAGTATTTAGTTTAGGTAAAAAGTGTGTCATTTATTTCTCATATGATTTTGCATATGGAATCATCTCACGACGTTTTTCGGTTGAATTTAGCCCCACCCTGTATATACAGTACTCCAGTACAATATTGAGTAACTTTGGAAGCAAAAAATACTAACAAAATACACAATTTTGCACAGACTATGCCTGAAGACATTTTTTTAACACTTACTGTAAACAATACCATACATTAATAAGTTTACAGTACTGAAGCTACAGGTATGTTTCTGTTGACGTCAGCGTGTGATTTCCTGTATGAGGAACTGGTATTGCTTACGCGCCTGGAACTGTGTCGCTGCAGCCGAGGCGTTACCACCGAGGTTAGAAGGCCTTACAACGTCTATGTTATGTCACTTACAATAGGCAATACAATTAAGGCGCAGTGCCCTAAATACGATCCCTGCGTGACACGTTTCGGAATCTGTAGCAGCGTGGGAAATGAAATTGGGTAATATGGAATACGAAGTCCCACCAGGAGAAAGGATACCAGAAGGAATATGAGAAAACCAAGGTGAAATGTCAGAGCATGAGACTCGTCCCGCCAGGACGTCAGGTGAAATGAGACCAGAAGGAATTTGACCTCCCCTCCCACCGAGGGATAGAACGTGGGAGACGGTAGAGACCGGAAGGAATCTGAGAAAAACCCCAAAATGGAATGCAAGAGCACCAAGTCGGACGTCCGGTAGGAAGGAATGAGAGAGCGTGGGAAAATAAAGGAGATCGGGAGGGCTCTGAGAAAGCCCCACACTCGGACGGAATGCAATAGCATGACGTGACGAGGTGGAATGGTGGAGCAGGAGAGGAAAAGATAAATTCCGCAGGGAAAAAGGGAAATACAAGATGACCGCTGTTGGTGAGGATTGACAGAGGAGGACGTTGCCTCGTGACGTCATCCAAGATGGTCACCGTGGCTCCGCGGTGCCGCCACCCCCCACCCCGATCGCGTGAAGGAAATTTTTTTCTAACTACTAGGACATGCTATGATTATTTGAAGTTTCTCTTGCGATCCGGTCCATCCATTCAGTGAGACCCGGCAACAGGCCAAGAAAAACAAAATATGAAACTGAGATAAAAGAAGAAAAGAAAACCAACTGCAATCTTATGTCAAAGAAAGACGCGGGCGGAGGTGCAAGGAGAGAATGATCTGGAAAAAGCGTCCTTCGTTCAGCGGGTTGACAAATGTTAGGCGCCAGATACCACAGTGAAATTCTTTCATTTTGGGAAGATTCCAATTACAACATAGTGCACTTTAAGTGGTAAGGGTTACACACGATAGCTACGTATTACAACGGGACTACGTAGTCCAACACTATAATCATACTTTTCACTTGGAGGTGACACATTTGGTTTACTGTATTGGTTTCCCCATCCAGTATTCCATCTGAAAATAATATATGTTATGTTCGGAAATAACGTGCACTTCGTTTACATTGCAGTGGTTATATTGGTACCCATATCGTTGAATTCCGAAGTTCCTTACGACATCTTTTTGATTTGCGGCCTTTTTTTTTTTTTTTTTTTGTTAATTGCGCAAGTCATCAAGCGTAAATTGTTGGGTAACATTTTGCTTATAATTGATTTCATAAGGTTACTGGCAATACAGTACTGTATATAAACATAACACATTTAACCTACAACAGCACGAAACAAGTTATAGCATAACGAAAAGGTAAATAAAAGCAATTTTAAAGTGCCTGTCATGTTACGTTAAATACTTTAAACGTGACGGAATACAGAATATCCAAGGCCAAACGTTACGTAACGTGGCAGGTAAAGGTTGAGGCATGTAGTCTGGGTAAAGGGATTCAAAATTAGCCTAACTTTGATTTGCTCGTTGTTTGAAAGCACTTTATTTATTCGTAAAGTGCTTACAATATTAACATTAAACATGCATTTTAATAAATTAATTATAACAGCATGAATACACGATAGCGATGTAATGTCTGCAGTGCAGGGTAAGTAAAAAAAATCAATCAAAAAGTTAGAAAAAAAAGAGTAAAATAAAAATGGCGAGTGAGACGTGGTGTAAAATACTGTGGCAGCTAGAGCTAGGCGCATGGGGGGGGGGAGGAGGTGAAGGCATTACAGATATTTCAGAGGGAAACAACCTCCCGCTTACGAGCTGTACTTGGGCGTCTGAAAAAAGCACGTGCCTGCGAAAACAGAGACGAGATCTGCAACCACCAAGGCGGCTCTCCACCAACCCCGCGACAACTCACCTTGAGCCATAAGCGGCTCGGTTCCCCTGGCAACCGTACACGCGCGTCCTTGAGGATGTCTGACCCCACCACTCGCCCCGGTCAATTCCCCGGCTCCCCTTCTCCTTCCCAGCCAACCTCTCAGGATCCAAACTGGAGGCTGCACGCGCGCAACCCGCCCGAAAACAAGAGTCACTTATCTAACATCCCGCCGAACTGAAACCTGTTTACCTGAAAATCTGCACGGCCTTGAAACCTGGAGAACGCCACGAAAACACGTAAAGTCATTTACTTGCAACCCACTCATAAAAAAAAAATGCTGCACGTGGAACTTTTAAGAAATTCGATAGTCACACATACACACATGTCCAAAATGCCGATAATATTCAAAATGTTCACGCATCTGGTATTTCTGCCCGCCTAAAAAAATTCATAATTTTACTATACAACAGTGGAGAATGAAGTCTAGTGAAGTGCGCATTGGCATGTAATGGGCCAAAATAAAGCTAGTTCGGTAGGAGCTACGAAAATCCCAGGCGTGCCGACTTTGGGGTACTAAGGTGCGCTAAGGATGTCAAAGAGTTCGAATCCATCCCGCTGCGCTGGTGGTAGTTCAACCAATCAAAGTGAATGTTGGCGAAGCCTCTAGATAGCTAACACATCTGAAATATGTGTTTTCATACAGTCATACAAATACAAAGTTAACGCCGATACATGAGCGTTGCAATTTCAGCCTGTTAGAGAACTTTTTTTATGTGCACTTCAACACAAGACCAATTCTCGCACGAAAGTGGTCAATCATACAACCTCCATGTTCGCACCAATCATGTTTTGTTACTTTATAATGACTCTTTCTCCCATTAGGGAAATCTAAATTCAATAACGACCCGTTGCGCTAGGAATGTTTTTCCTGAGTGGTTCTCTACAAAACTTCCACGGGATGCTGGTGTAGTTTCTTAATACGAACCTTCTTAATTCCTCTTCCATTAAATTAATATCCCGTCACGCTTAACCTTGATGCATAATAGTGTAAGAGTACAGTTATAGCGAAAGTGCCCACGAGCGCTCGACATCACTAGGTAGGCAAAACGCTACACCTTCCCAGCTCTTGACATTGCCTACATACAAAGGGGCATACACACTACAAATGCATTGCCATCGCAAGTTTTCTGTGTATATGTTAAACGCGATACAGACAAACCCATTTTCGTTTTTTCTATATGAAGAAAAATACGGCAATGTTCGTGAAACAGTATCATTATATTGTGTTTAAAACCACGACCAAACACTTCCCTTGTACCGACTACGAGCATGAATGAAGTGTGCAGTTTCAATGGTTCCACTGATTTGCTTACTGAGAAAATTTCCTCCGACCCCTGGGTACTTTCAGGTTCAGGTTCATAAAACATACTGTACTACCATTGCTACACAAATATTAGCAAAAATGTTCAGTATATTATGTGCTATTACGTCAGCTCCAAACTATTAAAAATTAACTTTTTTTTTTGCAGCAAAGCGAGATACATAAACATTTAATTCCTGGGCAAGATCTGACTCCATGACAAGTAAAGTGATATCGAACAGTCTCTCTTAGCACCCTAGTAGTTTCGAATTTACTTTTGATCATTTTCAGAGTTCCCGCAATTATAGCAGGCAGTGCACGCTAAATATTATACCAGTACACATATCTGACTGAATAACGACTGACCTCAAAAGTCTGTAGAGTATATTAACTGTCAATTACAATTTTCGTTAAGACTCATTATCAAGATTAGATTCTTCTTCGTCCTTGCTTTCATCGTGGAAATGCTGTCTCCTTAATTAAACCAATAACATTATTTCACGGCGTTGGTCTTAATTATAAATTACCTAAAGTTTCTAATATTTTTGATGCCATTAAAGAGATTATCAGTGTTATAAACTTCAATTTCGAGAATTATGTCTCTAGCTTGACGCAATTTGTTACGATGAAATAAATGTAAGTTTAAGACATCATAGGCATCTAAAAGAGCCAAGTTATTTTGAAAGATCCAATCAGTACGTTTAACATCCAGACAACAGAATGATTTCCATGCGTTGGTTAACAGCACGCTTAATGTCTGGAACATGTTTTTGTAAAGGTGTTATAACGTTGCCGTTTTTCCAGGTATTGTATTTGTATTTGGTTGTGGTGATTTAGTATATGATTTACGAGAAGTGCACTGTAATTTAGAGGTTGAGGTTAGGGTTATTGTTATTTTTATTAATCATTTTATTCTTAGAGGGTATAAAGTATTGTTATTGTGCTTTTGGTCCTTAGAGGATAGTAAGTATTGTAATTTGTTAATCATGTGAAATTTAAGAAAAGTGTCCTGATTGGCTCTCGTCTCGCCATTGATGATTGCATGAGTAGTGTGGCGTGGTCAGACGACAGTCAATCAGAGTGCAAAACTAGTGACGTAAAGAGCTTTTTTCATATAGAAATTTAGTCACCACCGCTAAGAACAGACGCGCGTGGGTGATGAAAACGAAATTGATAAAATAATTAATAATATGTTTGAGTAAATATAATTATAATTGTGGTAAGATGTTTTGAATTTCATCCTCGATAATTTCCAACAAATGAATTTTGTCTAATTTGTTGGAAAAGAAAAAGGAGCCATTAAAAAGGCGAACAGAATTACGGCCTTCTAATTATACTGATATGTTACAACTGGAGGCCCAAACGTGTGGCTAAAGGAAGACCTTCGAGAACTACGGTCTTCGGAAGCTGTACTCTTCGGCAAAGAGAAGAACCACGCCCGAGAATGATAGTTTGCTACACTTTGAAACTACGGGAAAGCGGAGATACGGTGCTCTGAGAGACGTCGATTGCCATTGATATATCATCTAAAATACGTCTGCAGGTGATGTAAGCGTTTCCCACACCAAGGAACATCATGGGATCAAATTTCCGTGAACCGCAAGTGATGAAAGAAAAATATTCTTTTTGTTTACATAGGTGAGAAAGAAATTCGTAATTACCTATTATTGGAAAATGGTGTTTTAGACCTATATAGGCAAAAATAATGTGAAAACCAAAAATAAAGTCTAAGATTTGATTAGCTCACAGTATAACTTGTAGAAAAAAATAGAAGCCATACAGAAAAAAATGAAAGTGGGTAGAATATAATAAAATAATAGGTTTGATAATTTGGGTAAAAAAAATTGGACATTTTTAAACAAAAGCGTAACGAATGGCAACAAAATGTAAAGCAAACCAATTTTGGACAACATAATGGGGTTAAAATAAATGAACAAAAAAGGGGAAAATTATAAACAACAGGATGATGTAATGTGCAAACAGGATTATGTAACACTAGATGATCAGGATATCTTGTATTCATATCAGAGCATTGTTTTTGAAAGGGCAGTGCAAAAAAGTATGTAAATAATAGGGGACCAATACAATGCATGAACGAATGTAAGGGCGAGGAAAAAATCATTGGGAGAGTCATGTGAACAACACATCATAAATGGGGCAAAATATAAGGAAATTGTATGTGCAAACTCGGAATATGCACACAAGGTCAGAAGGGCAGGCAGAAAGAAAAGAGAGGAAAAATCAAAACATGCAAAAATAGGATAAGATGGGTAAATGTTGTTGAAAAACACAAAATCCGAAGAAAAATTAGGAAATGGGAAAGAAAAAAGAGGTAAAGTTAAGTCAGGAGAGAAAAGAAAAAAATTGGAAGTACTGTATGAGGAAGGTAATGAGGAAAAAAGGAAGGAAAAGGGAACACAAAGTGAGAATGGCAGGAAGTTAAAATAAAAAAAAATAAAATTAATAAATAAAAACAGACAGTATGCAAATTAGGATAATAAAATAAGTACAATTTTGTTTATATTTTTTAAAAATAATACTGTAATAGAGGTAATGGTTTTATTCAAGGAAAAACTTATAAAATAATAACATGAGAGATATAACGGTTTTATTTTAGGAAAAAGTAAAATAATAATGTAAGAGAGATAATTTTTATTTAAGGAAAGATGTTATTATATAGTCGGTTCACGACTGGAAGAGACTTTCTTGAAGCCCTGANATATAACGGTTTTATTTTAGGAAAAAGTAAAATAATAATGTAAGAGAGATAATTTTTATTTAAGGAAAGATGTTATTCTATAGTCTGTTCACGACTGGAAGAGACTTTCTTGAAGCCCTGATAAAGATCCACTTTCAAGCCCATTTCGTATCCTTCCGCCAAAGGTAAACAAACATTTCCATGTGACTGCCATATGGCAGTCACATGGCAATGTTTATATTCCACTGTGTGTGTGTGTGTACATGTGTTCGTACATGCACGTACCCATTATAAAAGTCATGTATATATTATTAATGGATATTCCACAAGCGTAAACTTTTTAATCTTGAGAATTTCACACAAAAGAATATGCGATGCCAGCGAAAAACATGTTATTCTATAAACCCAAAATGCGAGTATTTTAATGAAT
Source organism: Clitarchus hookeri (assembly GCA_002778355.1). Classification (NCBI taxonomy): domain Eukaryota; kingdom Metazoa; phylum Arthropoda; class Insecta; order Phasmatodea; family Phasmatidae; genus Clitarchus; species Clitarchus hookeri. The sequence goes on along the minus strand of NQII01008669.1, from coordinate 3,638 downwards.
CGATAGTAATTGTCTATTTACAATCGATTGTTAGTGACTTTCGATAAATTCCCGTACGTCAAAGGCAAGATCTTCAGTATTGATCGAAATTGCTATAGACGTTAAAATGGCGTGGTGGTATACTGAGTCGGATGTTTCGCGCAATTGTAAAACGTTATTTAAAAATGGTTGTGATGGTTTTCGACAGGACGGCAAAGTTTGCGAGTGAAGGATTCTAAGTCTTCGACAATGTGAAAACAATTATTATGTGCAAATACTGCAACGTTAGAATAGAGTGGCAAAGGAAAGACACGTGCACGAAACACATAAAAACAGTACAACGAGAAAGTGAGCACAAATTAAAATCATACGTTATTAAAAACCAAATAATAAAGAGCGGATATTAGTAAAACAAGACGAATAAATGAATTATTGTAGGTTAAACAAGATAATCGCACAAATTATCTGGCACGTGTGTCAACAACACAAGGAACGAAGGTTAGTAAACAAATGGCAGCGTTACTTTCACCTTGAGAGTCATGATGTGACTATGCAAGAAACCTTGAAAGGTAACAAACGGCATAACTGTATCCGCGCTCGCCACTGTTTGGAATGTTATATGCATGTCGCTAACGGCTAGGGTATTTTTTCATAGGTTGATTTTCAAACGTTTCTTCCAGTCGTGAACCGACTTATGGATACTATTAATAAATGTCTCAATCAGGAAGAAAACAGCCTAAAAGAATGTGCAAAAAAAAACTAAAGATGCTAGGTTGCAAAACGTAGGGCAGGAATTAGAATCAAAACAACTATAGAAAAGTTATTAAAGAAAAGTTTACAGTAAAAAAAGAATATCTGTTTCAAAACGAATGTACGTGAAACTGGACTCAAGAAGGAACTAAATTTAGCAATGTATATGTCACAAAAATTGTGAAATAGATACAACATTTCTGTATATTTAGGAATATATACCTTACTGTATTAAGTGTTATTTTAATTTAACTATTATGTGTGCAGGCCAAAGAGATGAATCAAAAGTGTCAAGGGGATATGTGACATGTTTTTGTTACAGGACCTATACAAACATGAAAAAGTTTGTTAACATATAGGAAGATCCATACAACATAGAAAGTACTGATTTATTTAATGGTAGGTACATATGTAATTTTAATACTGCAAAAGAAAAAAAATTGTTATTATAATTGTAATGCTAATTTTGTTTGAATAACGAATGGAACATAAACAAATTGGGATAAGGACCCAAGAATTAAATACAATAATGAGAAAAAGAATTGTTTTCAGACAGGAAGTAAAAGATAATTATGTTTTAATTGTATTAATGTAAATATAATTGTTTGTAGGTTATATAAAATAAGGATAAGATGTGTTGTAACATATATATAACGATTGTGAATTTTCTGGTAATACAGTGTAAAAGACATGTAGCAGCAATTATTGTAAATCAACGCTTAGGTTTGTTTTGGTTTGATTTGTACCAAATTTATCCAAATTTTGTTCCAAAAC